>JAXCLQ010000007.1:641887-669379 GCA_035584115.1 Cedrela odorata | reverse complement strand
GTCACTTATAGAAAGAAAAGAAGGACGAACCGGGTTTCCAAAGCCACGATTCGACTAAAAGGAAAGGCACTTCAGAGCGGTTCGAATCCACGTCGTGGGAACCTTCAAAGCATGGTGTTTCTACCTTTGCCAGGAAACCATTGTTTGAGATTGATGCAAGATGTTTATGCAGTGTTCCGTCTTTAACTTGATGTGGTTTCAGTGCAAAGTTTAAGAAGTTCATGGCTTTTTGCATTACTTTTGTGGCAACTGGTGTTGCGTTGTTACATTTACTGATATTGAGGCCATATGTATATTTATCTGTTTGTTAGTTTTGTTATATGGAATTGTATTCACTTTTTTGTGAACATGCTTTGTTGAAATTTTTGGCAGATATTTTAGCATTATGCATCAGAATGAGGCCAGTTATAATGGTAGATTATGGTGGAAAGATGCCTGAATTGCAAGAGCTTCTGTGCGCACTTCTTAAACTTTGTCAAAAGGTTTGAATTCAGATTTGCTCACTAGATAAGTTGACGAGAAACGGAGATGTGTGCAAGTCATGAAGTACTTATGTTAATGGTAGAAAGAAGTGGTGTTAGTGTTAGATTGATTGATACATTCTATGAAAGCAGGTTGCTCACTATGCCCTTTTAGTCTGCAAATAGACAAAGTTTACATGGTTTTATTGTGGGTAATATGTTAACTTTTCATATCAATTCGAATGTTGTGTCAATAAAGGGATACAAACTTTTGTTGTCTTCTCCATCATCTGTTCCATATCCATTGTCTTATTCTTCTTTTTAAACTACCAGTAATGTGGCATTTGTATTTCACTGTTTGTGTTATTATGATTTAGGTCATTGGATTTCATGTCAGTTATCACTTGATAAAGTTGATGTTGCTATCTTACAGATCATTGTTTACACATAATCATGATGTTTCTTATTCATGTTATTTGTAGACTTGTCATTTATGCTGCTCCAAAACATCTGTGCTACATTAGTGCTCGGAAATGTTATCTGTTTAACATTGTTTGTTGAAAGTATCTCTTTTTGTGCTTCAGAATTTTTGTACTGATGCAGTGGAAAATTACCTGGCAGTACATATTCTCTGTTTCACTTCCTGGTTCAGTTGTGGAGCTGGCCTTAGATGCTTAACATGTTGATAATACTGCATCTTCTTTATCTTTATATTTTCTTTGGTTTATAGATATTATTGTCTATCAAGAATTAATTTTTACACCTATTCAGGAGTCGCCAACTTTTGAGCATCTAAGAGTGATGATTGTAGAAGATATGATATATTTGATACATGTTAGAGGACTTTCTGAGCATATTAACTCAAGCTTGAACTCAGAAAGTTGAACTGCAGTTTGTGGACTTAGAACAGGATCCTCCAAAGGTTGCTCCCTGCTTTAGGCTTTTAATCTGTAATTTTTGTTTTTCACTTTTGTTGTGCTCTCTTTTCCCTTGGTAAAATACATCTTAATTTTGTTTTACCTACAGATGATAACAGTAACAGAAAAAGGCTCAGTAGCAATGCAGCTCATATCAGTTTTGAAGTTGTTCTCAACGGTTTTTCCACTTAATAGAATTAGTGATGATTTTGTGTTACCTAACAGGACAGATCACACAGCTAATGCCAAATCATCTGATGTACCTACTGCTGCTGCTCAATCTTCTGAATTTGTTGATCTCAATAGCTGCATTCATGACACTCAGGTTACTATTCCAACTTTGAATGGGTAATTTCTATGACCTTTGAGTGTACAGGTTTGTGGGAATCATTTATATGTGTACCTGTTGGATAATTAGAGTTTCTTGAATTGTGACAAGTTTCTGACCATGGATTGACTAAGGGATCATTCATAAGCAGATTTGTCCTATTTGTGATGTCAGCTGGAAACACTTCATTAAAAAATGCATTTCATTGCATTCTTGTCATCTTGAACAACAAATCTCTTGTTTGTGTATTCCTCTCAGTACATCTTCATATTGTAAGACAAAAAAATGAGTAGTCAATTTGCTTCAGAGAGTACATATTTGCACCATGTGATGCTATCTTACCACTGTATGATAAAACTGAGATTTGATATGCTTCAGATGGCTTCTTGGTTATCCAGTCATGTATTTGTTCAGCAAGGAGCATATTTTAGTCTGCGGGTTTGTTATTCCATGTACTTATCTCTCAATGTGCGTGCTACAATCTGAAGAATGACTTAACTGCTCATTTGCATAAAAGTAGTGGCTTATTTCTCCAGACTTGTCCTTTTTTGTTTCTGTTATCTCTATTTTTAACCAGTTAGTTGATTTCGTTAAAATTGTTTTGATCTTCTTGTTGGTATGTAGAAAGAATGTTTTCGTTCCAAAATCTAAATGTACTGAAACAGCAATTTTAGGGGACAATGCTTGCAAAATTGACTTGTCTAAAAATAAATATTTATCCCTGGCAACCACTTAGATTTGTTAGCCATTTTGTGCTCTATTTTACATTAGTGGCCCACAAATGATAGTTTCTTTGTCAAACATTTCATTAGAAGCAGCTGATGATTGTCATTGAGTCTGAAACGAATCATTTGCTGATGTCAAAGTTTGAACTTTTGCAGGAATGATCCCTCCAGTAAAGTATCTATGCCAGAAGAACTACTGAGGTAACACTTCACAGCATTACTTTCATTTTAGGTAAGAGTTTAGGCTAAACTGGATATGATCATCACTGAGTCCCAAGAAAAGTTTGCTTTTAGGTGCAATAGTTTCATGAGCAAAATAGGAAGAGATGATAATTACTATAGTGACAAACTTGGTGATTGCATTAGGAGTCTGGGCCAAAATCATACAAAAGTAGTTTACCTACAAAAAGCAGGAACGTTAATCAGAAGAAGAATATAGTTAACGAATATGGGATGCTTCGTTACTCTTCACTTTTCAGATCATAAAGCACATCATAACAGCATCTATTTGCTTACCTGATTGTGAGATTATTACTTTCTATGTACACATGCCAAAATCTGTCCTATTGTCTGATAATTGTTTAACAGCTTCTCGGTGCCTTACGATCTGAGCATGGGAGGAAGCAAAGAACCCTGGGCAATGATGTTTCTGGAAAAAATGCAAGTCAAAATGGGGAAAATGCAAGCAAACTTGGAGGACATTGGAGATGGACGTAGGGGAATGCTTTCTGCAAGCAATCGCATTATAGTAACAACATTCTCCACCCACCTCAAATGCTTTGGTTGGAAAAAAAATTAGCATAATAAAATACCGTCTCCTTCCAAAATCTCTTATTCGGAAAGCCAAAATCAACAACTCTTAAAAGAAGGCACATTCAGTGAGAGTGTAACATGTTACTTGCGGCTGCCATATTATGATTTGTGTAGAAATTGCATGGAAAATTTTGAACTTTACATGGGTACTGGAGATAGGGTGAATTTATTTTAATGCAGTTCAAGAAATTTGATCGCTATCTTCGTTTTATGAGACTCTGCAGTCAGGTACATTATTTTTCAGTGCTTCTAATCAGCTAATGTGGCGACTAATCAGTTAAGGAATTGAGTTTAGGGATACAGAAATCAAAACTAATAAACATATGAATGAATAAAAACTTCAGTATTTGAAGGCTGGGTTCAAATTGATATAATACACTTGAGAAAGGATTATAACCTCATTGAAGTAACTCTCTGAACTGCAAGTTGCTAGAGGAACAAAGAACTGGGCACTGAAATATTACAACTACATTAGATCTTGCAACTTGAATTTGACCGTAATGCCTTTGTCATGTAGCTCTTCGAATTAGAACCCTCGGTTTAAATATAATTGTTTAATTTTTTTAGAATATATATTTTTTTATTTATTTAAAATTAATAGTATCTTTTTATAAAATATAATTATAATTTTTTTTATTTGGGTCTTTGTTGTCTTCCTAAAGCAAACTAATAGTAGCAGCAAACTATGATTAAATTTAGTATTTTCAAACTATTAGAGACTAATAAAGAGAGTAATTTTATCAAATAGGGTGATCAATGATTTTGGTTCCATTTGAAATCACTGAGAATCAAATCGAAAAAATAGGTTTTTAATTAGAATCAATTCTTTTAGGGTAAGTTTTAGTTCTAAAAAATTAACAATCGATTTTTTCAGAGTAAGTTTTGGTTTTAAAGATTGTGAAACTGGAACCAAACCGAAGAACCGATTTGATTTAAAAATAAAAAATTATTTTTTAAACTAAATTAATTAAATTTCACTTTATATTCAAATACAAATCTTAATTATTAAACTACATATATAAAGTTACATAATTTATTAAAGAGAGTACGTTGAATTATATAAAAAAATTAATTAATGTGTTTATAATATTTTATTTAACTTAATTTATCATATTATTTGTATAATAATTTAATAAAATTGTGATGTATATATATTTATTTTAAAATTGTCAAAAGAGTTAACAATTATAATAAATAAATGTATACATGGTATAATATTATTAAATATATAATTATACTATCATACAAAAATTAAAATTTTCTTTTTAGTGATATGTAATATTAATTCGAGTAATAATAAATTTTTTTTAAATAATTTATCGTATGTTAATTCTCTTTAATAATTTATTTCTCTTTTTTTCCGTTCACTCAAATTTTTGTTATATATAATAATTTTATAATTTAATTTAATTAATTTTATTTTTTAAAAATTTTATTTATAAAATTAAAAATTAAAAAAATTAAGATAATTAATAAATAAAATAACTTATTTTAAAACCAAAATCAAACTTTGAACACCCTATTTTCAATTACTAAAAATCAAAATTAAAAATTTTGACATTTTCCCTATATTTAAATACGTTTGCATTGCATGAATTGAATTGATGTACCTTGTGTAAATCCAACAAGTCCTTTTCAGATTCAGCAGATTTACTTTTAGACAATTACTGATAAAAAAACAAGAAGCCAACTCTTAGTGATGGCTATCGGTTGACATGGCATGTCACCCATGACAAACATAATAAATGTTTTAAATGTTTATTCACTAAAACCTTAAAGGTCAAATCTTTCATCATTACAAAAAGTACGGAGGTGCCCTTTTGTTGAGTATAATCTGGACTGGTTTCAGTGTGGCTGACAGTCCGACATATAATTGACCATGTCAAGTAACTTCTGAAATTGGAGTTTTGTGAAATGATCATTCGGGAAATTGAGGAGTTGGGTTCCATAGGGAATAAGTTCCAAGTAAAGAAAAAACGGAGAGAAATTTTGAAAAGGGTGAAGAAAGAAGACCCACTCTCTTTCATTGAATTCCCAAAGCAACTTCTATAAAAAAAGACATCAAATCAAAAAGAAATTTCAAAAAACGAAATGAAAATGCAACTAATAATAATGTTGTTGTTCTATTTTTCTCCTTTGAGTAAGGAGCGGACTTCAGACTCTGTTGGGAGAGCTGGAATTGCTCCCTTTTTGGTGGTTGTGATGGCTCCACATGCATTTGCAAATTTCAGTACTTCTCTCAACCTTGCCTCATCCTACAGCATACCACCATTCAAAATTAAATTAATACAATAAAAAATCTTTAATCAAAATCAAGATAGAATACAATTTATTAATCATGCGAAATTCACTTAATCACTTGCCTCTAGTATAGAGTGGTCATCAACAATCTTGCATAGAAGAGCACCAACAAATGAATCACCAGCACCAGTTGTGTCTACTGTGTTCACAAGGAATGCATCCACTGATCCTTTGAAACTCTACAAAATTTGTTCAAAAATTAATCATTAGAGTATTACCCAAATCAAACCTAACCAATAAAAATAGGCAGCAGCTTCCCTTACTTGCATTGTTTTTCACAACAAACACATCCTAACTTTTGGTTCTTGTTTTATTAGAATTTAATATTGTGATAGTGATGCTAGGGGACACAACCATTTGGTTTTTAAATAAATGATAGGACTGCTGCTTTATTATATAATTTGAAGGTGGGGCTAAAAACCCAAGCCACCTACCATTACATTCAAAAATAAAAAGTGTCAAACATCCAAGTTGAAGGTTGAGGGTGATTATTGACTTACCCCAGAGAATTTAACAAATTATCCTTAACATCACCCTAAGGGCCGTCTTCAACAAGAAAATTGTTTCAACTACAATCCCAAACAAAAAATAATTACCAATGATAAAGGGCAAAGGTCGCATCTAAGGAGGGATTCTCGACACTCCACTACATCATCCATAAATCTGACGCAATAAAATCATGACATGACATGTATACATTGATAGATAAATGTACAATTTACAGCTAATGCTTAGTGATTATAGGAAATTCATATGAATCCTAATTCATATGAATCCTACCAAAGTGTTCGGTGAATTCAAACTCAGAGTCCCACAAAATCATAAATTCACACCTGACTAACCAGTTGAGTGCAAGTGGTCCTAACTCATTTTTTTTCTATCTAAAATCCACACCTACTAATTCATTTCCTTACGGTTAGAGGTCAAAATTTTTAGCTAACTTCATTGATTCAGCTAATACAATAATAACAACCACCACCAATGAAAGAGAAAGAGATTGAAATTCAGCAGTTTGCCAGTTAGCTTACCTTAGTGTAATATCTACAACCCTTTTCACCGAGGGTGACCAATAGGAGTTTCAAGTTATCGTGCCAGAGTGACAAAGCTGATTCATCATCAATCTTGTCACTGCCAGTGAGGAATTCTAGCTCAACATCACTGACTTTGATCACCTCTGCCTTGTCCCAGATGCTCAATATTTGCTCACGCGCCTCCTCCGGCGAGGGCCATAGCGGTAGCCGGAGATTCGGGTCGTAGGAGAGCAGAGCTCCTGCTTCTTTGGCTGCCTCCATTGCCTTTAGGTGAGCCGATCTGCATGGCTCCACGATCAAGCTTATTGATCCGTAGTGGAAAACCTTGGCCTGCACACACAAAATTAAATTAATAAAGAAAGAAAATTATAACTGAAAAATACTGACAATTATTAAAAGAAAATGGAGAAATTAAAATTTGACAGGTTAACAAATTAAAAAGAAAATGAAAATGAGAAGAATGTGTGCAACGTGAAGGCAAGACGTGAGATGATAACCAGAAAATTAATTGGAAAATCCTTCAATTTTGAGCGCATAAAGCTCATAAAAGTCAAAATTGCACATGAATATGAGGAGCGAAAAGTTGATAAATTAATTATCATTATTAATTCTTTTATTATTTTTCAAAATAATATTAATCAAATTACGTAAATGGTAGGCGCGTGGGATTGCAGAGAAATGAAAGAATCCCGACCCACAGGCCACAGTAAAATAATAGAATCCAGGTCAAAAAGTGGGTAATAACTTTAGGTTACATCTAAAAAGATAGGACCGTCCCACTGCTTAAATTTCTGACGTGTCAAAATATAGTATGTTTTTTCCTCAATAGAAGCGCACGTGAAACATTAACACCTAGCCACCCGTGACCCAAAGATCAGTCACAGCCAGCTCTTGAGACCTCATTATTCATGCATCTCCCGTAAGATTAAGCATGATTAATAGAAATTAAACAGAAAGAATTGATCGAATTAGGTTACCGGCGGTGAGATTAGCGTGGCAAACTGAAACACAGAAACAGAGAGAGAGAGATGACCGGCGGGTGATTTCGGTAATGCAATTGAAAGATTTTGGATTTTTCTTTTTCACTAGATAAAATATAGCGCGAAAAGTTAGCGATTCGAGAGTAATTAGGTGGCACCCACTGTGACGGTGACCGACAAAACCCGCATGCGGCGCGTGACAAAGAAACAAAGAACAATATATATATATATATATATATAGATATAGATATATAAATACGTATATTTCAAGTAGAAATTAAAAAAATATATAAACAGTAACGTACTGATCTGATGAGCTCAAGATTGAGTTCCTCGGGTTTCAAGAGCATATCAGCACTGGGATTCCTATAAAACATAAATTCACGCTCACCGTCGGCGCGTAGAGTCACGAAGGCGAGGGCAGTCCTGGCGCCCTGGTCAAAGTTGATGCCGTCACCGCTAACGCCATTCTCCTTCAAGATCCCAGCCAGCATGTGTCCGAACTCGTCGTCGCCAAGCTTGCCGACGAAGGCGGCCTTTCCGCCGAGCCGAGCGACGGCAATCGCGACGTTAGCGGGGGCGCCACCGGGAGCCTTGAGGAAGCCGGGAGCTTCGGCTAGGGAAACACCGGAGACGGTCGGGACGAAGTCGATGAGCATCTCGCCGAAGGAGAGGATCAGACTGGAGGACGAAACGGCGCCATTTGCTGCCATGGTTGAAAGATTGAATGAAAACGGGAAGAGAAAGAGAAAGTTGGGAAATAATAGAGGAGACAAACAAGGCAGAGTGAGGCGGAATTTATAAAAAGAAAATAGTTGGTGGATGGAGAGAGAAATTGGATTAAATTAATTTAAAAAAAAAAAAAAAAAAAAAGCAAGCGTGATTTAGGGGTAAGAAAGAAATGATAATTAATATCTTTTATACGGATTCTAATACTAATTAATGAAAACTGATAATTTAGTTTAATATATATATATATATATTAAATATTATTTAATTATATTTAAAGTGATAATTTATTATTTTTAGAATTAATTAAAATATATTTTTTTTATTAAAAGTAAAATAATGTTGATTAAACATATGGATATGGATAATCATCTAATGATTATGTAAACTTTTGATTCTTTCTTTAATTGAAATTAATAATCTTATTTATTTATTTTCAATATGAATTTATTAAAATATTAAAAAAAATAAAAAATAAAAACGATAATATATAGTATTGTTTTATTCCACTAAAATTCTGATATCAATATTCTCCTATTTATATCAAGGAAGGACATTATTAAGTGATTTGTTCATGTTTATCTACTAATCTAATATAAGCTATAACTTAATTTGGATAAGAGAATTAATCCGAAAACCTAAACGAATCCTACTTTTAAAATCCGTTATAAATTCAAGAACACCTCTTCCTTCCTCGAATTTTGAAACTCTAAATGTCTTAACAGAGTCCTCCTATTAATCTTAAATTTTTAATTTTTAATAATAATAATAATAATTAACTTATAATATTAATATCTCATTGAATTCACATTGATCTTCAAATCTGATTTGTATATTCATATTATACATAAATTTTGTGAGTTGGAAGCGGTGGGTGACTCTCACCCATGGTTTTACTTTTTTTTTAATTTAATTTTTTTTTAAAAAAAATTTGGTGACTAAAAACAGGCTGTACGTTTACAATCAATTATTACAATTGCAAATGGTTGGTGCACAATCAAATTATTATTATCTATCTTCTTGTTGCAAGAGGAAAGTTTTTTTTGGCAAAATCATCCCAAATTCCAACTACTACACAACACTTACTTCACACCCATTTCATAGTTGAATATCTGTAAATTTATTAATACATTAACTTATTATGTTACATTGAATTTGATTATTATAAGAGCATATTTGTGATACCATCTTATAAAAATTAAATTTTTTTTCTAATTTAGTGCTATTGTAAAATACAAAATTTGAACGTCATTTCTCTTGTATCACTTTTTAAGTTTAAGTTTTTTATTATAATATATATACTAATATTATTTTTATAAAAATGGTTGATAAATTTATATTCAAATTCATACAACATTTGTTAATAATGATTGTGTGCAAAATAATTATAGACTTTATTATTTTGTTATTAATATAAAATTAAACAACACCTATTAATGAGTGGTGTGTCATTTGCTAAATTTTACTTTTTTTTTTCAATAATCACTTGTTCAATTGTATTAGTGTATATTTTTTTAATTTTAAATATTTTAGAAGCTATTAATTTATTTTTATATTATTATTTCTTCATATTATATATTAATTATATAACATGACAAAAACAAAATCTTTTTATTGGCCCAGTTGGCAATACTCAAAAAAGAGGTGAATTGAGTTTTTAAAATTTAGCAAATAAAATCGTATGTAATGCAGTGCAGTAATAAAATAGTAATTAAATAGAAAAATACAAATACAGTTTTATAGTAATTCGATAAATCTTGACTTACGTTCAATCTCTCAGATGTAAGAGACTTTCACCGAAATTTCAGTAATTTCTTATTTTGACGAGATAATAGTAGCCCAGTACACTTCTTCTAAGGTAACGGGAAACCTTATACTCTTTTATACGGATGAAGAGTAACCACAAAGATCTTCTTTGGTACGGGTGAAGAATTATCCAAAACTAAATTAAAAATATATATATATATTTTTTTTGCTCTCACACTAGAGTAAATATTTCAATAAGTTTTTCACAAAAAAAATTTTTCTTACACAAGATTTGAAAGAGTTACATTAGAGAGAGAAAGTTCAGTGTTTTCGTATCTAAATGCTGTTTAATGATTTTTCGTTGATATTGATTGCAAGTAATTCTTCTCTGAAACTTCACTGTATATATTCTATTTATATCTATTCGTTTTGTAAAGCTACTTATGTCCAATGGCTTGATTTGATGCATTTAATGTTCATCATTAATACTGCAAAAGTTACCATTGAGTTTTAAATTCAGAGAGAGTATCGATCCGTTTCTTCATGTATCGATCTCTTTAAGTGAACAGTATGATTTGCATCCCGAGTATCGATCTGTTTGTATTAGAAATATTTTTGGATTTCAGTAAATCGATATGTTTCTGTTGGATATCGATCTGGTTTACTCTGTAATTATTTTCTAACTCTCTGTGAAAATCATATATCAATCTATTAATCTTCATGTATCGATCTAGTTATATTAGTGATTTCATCTGAAGCCACTATCTCAACAAATATCAATATCCTTATTTTTTTGTATCGATCTTCTTTGATATATCGATCTGTTATTGAACTTGTATCAATCTGTTTTCTCTCATATCGATCTGTTTGCTTTTTAATATACTTGGACAGAAATTTGTTAATGAATAAACTCAAGCATATTCACTTAAGATTCTGAGACAAGTTTAGGATATATTTAATTTAGTCATTATTAAAAATATATTATATATTTATATTTAATATCATCAATTTCTCTCGTAATATCATTATTTTTTCTTATTTATCATATTTAATGTATAGTTCTTGTAGTGTTGCAATGTCAGATAGCATGTTGCTTTCGAACACTATTAGGAAATGTGAACGATAATTTACAAAAATAAGGGATTAATTATATTATCATGTGTTTTGACAACATTAGGTTATACTACTTGAAACTTCTTTTCCCTTTGCCTCCCTTTGAAGGAAGGGAAGGTATGTTTGGTGCATTTATATACTACTTGAAAGAGCTCTTATTTGAAAGAGACACCAAAATTATTTTAGTAGTTATAATAATTGGGTGGGAATGAGAAATGTCTCCGAGATTTTTGTGTGTAAAAACATCATTTATATTAATATTTTTTTATTTTTTTATACAAAATAAAAATAAATAGAGTGATAGCATTTGAATCTCTAATTTTTTTTATTAAATTAAAAATACAATTTATCTAATTATATCAAATAGGTCTTTTAACTCTAGAAATGATAAAAAAAAAAATGCATGGCCGAGCACTTTGGAGAACTTTGCCATCCTTAGATCACCTCTATTGAAATGATTTGACATATTCTTTAATACACATTATAATTTTACTTAACTTTAAAAATATAATTACTAAATTCTTAATAAATATTTACTTTTAATTAACACTTAATATTTACTATTTACTTTTTAACTTATACTTAACATTTAGTAATTTTATTTACAATAACTGTAAATTTTAAAATTATAATACCTCAATTTTAAATATATTCTAAATTAATGCATTCTGGAAAAGAATTAATAAAATAATAAGTATGACAAGAAAAAAAAAATTCTTTCTTTCTTTCTTTATTTATTTATAAGAATTGTATTCAGCATACTTGATGAAAAATATCTTGTTGGGAAATCAATATAACTGTTTAAACCTTAACTAATAAGGATAATACTTTTATCATTGAAATATATAGCTTTATATAATATATACCGATGACATAATATCAATTTAACAACATAATGTCGTCAAATTTTATTAGAGTAGTATTACACATAAATTATTTACATAAATTCATTCATATATTTTATGTATTATTTGAACTCATTAATTATATTATATCACGTTAATTTGTATAAATAAATAAAAATAATTAATGTGTAATATTAATGGTATGAAATTCTATAAGCAATTGCAAGAATATATTGAATTGGGTCACCTCTAAAAATTCCTCATGTTACACCCTTTTTATTTATTTGAAAATAATAAAATAAAAAATTCAATTAACATATAAAATATTAAATTATTATATTGGCAATATCAAGTGCTTATCAATAGATCCTCCATGATAAAATCAAGTGCCAAGTTTGGACAAATTTTAGAGAATAAAATGAAAAACCCACAATCTCTAATGATAAGATAGACTCTTTTTGCTTTTATTCTTTTAACCATTTCCTTAATTGAAAAATTCCTTTGAGCACCCAAAAATTTACACCATTTTCAAAATTTCATCTCACATAAACTTTGGGCAACAATATATAAATTCAAAGAGATCTTTAATTGAAAAATACAACATAATTTTAGGAGTTTCAATTATGCTTTTTTTTTTTTGTTTTAAATTTAAATATTATATAAATATAAAATAGTTTCAAAAATATATTAAATAAAAAAATTAATTCTCAAAACCTGACTTTGAAAAAGAAATAAAATAATTCCTTATTTATCAAAATTTGTTGTGTACGAGACAATATGTCCTTTGAAAAAATTATGAACAACATACAATATGTACCCTTCTTAGGCTTCCCCATGGATGGCACCCTTTAAAAAGAAAAAAATAATAATAAATAAGAATAAGTGGGTAACTCCATAAAAGTTTTGTTATTGACAAAAACACAATACATCCTGAGAAGTTTTGAAAAAGACATTTTGTTCCACATCAGTTTCATCTTTCATGGACATACCAAATTAAAACAGAATTTGTATACTAACTGAGTTCAAAACCAATTTATGAATATAGAATGATAAGATAAATAATTACTTCCCATTAATTGAGGTAATAAATTTTATATTACAACTTTGTACTGCTGCTTATGCATCCTTTTAATCATCACATAAAAAAAAAAAAAATTAAATGCAATGTTAATAAGGCAAGAGGGTCTTATGAAGATCAATTATCAGTGTAGAGCAAGAGAATCTAGGCCAGTAAAATGAGTTACTGTATTAAATTTTCACGCAGTATTTTGTTCTATAAAATTTTTATCAGTAGAATCATATAAAGTTTCAAATATTGATGATGAACCTGAGACCGTAGGAGAGCTGTCTCGCGTTCTAGAAGTCCTTACTTGGCTTTCTTCTGATTCGAAATCAGATAAGCTGTCATCTACAGAATCTGATACATTTATGGATAAACCCCCATTTTCAAGTTCTGAAAGTTCTTGATCAGTTGAATCACTTTCTGTCTCTGAGACAGCCGGAGAAAAATCACAAGTGAATCTTGGCTTTTCCGTTCCAGCATGTTTGAGTTTCCGTGATTCCTGGGTGGTAGCTTTGGTTGGATTGTCCAAGATTGACATGGGATTCCGATTAGTTGGATCACCGTAAAGTGCTATGTGTCTGTAATAGAGCTCCAATTCCTTTTCAGCCATGGCAATAAAACGACTCACGGACTCCAATGATTGCTCATATTTTGATTTTTCTAGTGCCTGCAAAGGAAATAA
Source organism: Cedrela odorata (assembly GCA_035584115.1). Lineage (NCBI taxonomy): Eukaryota > Viridiplantae > Streptophyta > Magnoliopsida > Sapindales > Meliaceae > Cedrela > Cedrela odorata. Next base: position 655,645 of record JAXCLQ010000007.1, on the reverse strand, counting down.
GAGTTTGAGTGTAGAGCAAAACTACTACATTTGATTCCAACATTCACCGAATAAAACTTAAAATACATAAAAGAAAATCCAATATGGAGCCTCCTTCCTTGATTCATGTACTTGTCAAAATTAAACGATCAACTAGATTCAAAAATGTAGAAAAAGGGTGCCACTAGAGCTTTTTTCATTCCCTCACCCCCCCCCAAAGTATGAATAAACTACACCAAGAGATGAAAAAATAAATGCATATATTTCTGAAATCATATTCTAAACCAAATAACTTGATGGAGTCATGACTGATCCTCCATTATTATCTTGCATACAAAATTTCAACATACTCGAGATCATCTTAATGACACAAAATGTCTGTAGATATAATGAAAGATAAAACAAAAATGGAATGCTTTCTTTATTTAAGAGATAATCCTTTCATTTTATTTGGTGCATGGAAGAATAGGCTTGACTTGCAAACCCAAATAGAGATCATGAAAAAATATGGAAAATTCCATCGAAGCACTCCTAAGCAACATAACAGCTCCGCAGAATGCCTCCTTTATTCATTTATTTCTTTTGCCCCCTTTCTTCTTTTTTCTGAATCCTTCCATCACATTATGGATATAACATAATGCCAAATCTTCCATCTCAATTGACAACCACATTTTAACAAAAAGAAAATAATGAAATAAAATGAAAATTATGGAATGCCGATGACTGTTTTTATGGTTGAGCTGGTCAAACCATGAATTATAAGTTCATCCAACCCAACCTCGAAGATTAACACTCTTGATAACTGAGCTCATTTGGATTTCTGTATAATACAACTTTGTGAATTAAATTTGATATCAAACGAGAGCTACAGAGAAACGTTGGCAGAAAAAAATAAAAAAGAAGAAACATAAAAAGCCATTGTCTGGTCGAGCTTCTGGCTGACCTGATTTATTAATAGCAATTTGTGCAGGGACTCAGGGTCGTGCTTTCCTTTTTCAATTATTTTTTCTTCATTCTTTTTTTATTGTTAATCCATTAAAATCACCAAAATACTCAATGTGATACTTTAACATTATCGAATACTTTCCTTTCTCTTATAACGTCTCAATTGGGGCAAGAAAAACTTCTCAAACTGTCAATGCACGGCCTGAGAACCAGATTGATAGGTGAAGAACAAGAAACTGTACAGTAGCAATGTGTCATCTGGCATCTTAGAAAATTACATCATCCATCTAGCCCCCTCTGGTCTTTTCTAGCAATTGGTTCATTGTAACAAGCTATCATAATTAAGTATTTAATGACTTGCAAGTGTCAATCTCACCATAAGTTTGAAAATAAACAGAAAACATTTTGAAAGGCCAAATTGTGAAGAACAAAGAAATAAATTAAACATAACTATTAAACACACCCATATACTAAACAACATAAACCAAATAGGTTTACCACCAAAGTCAACCAAGCAAAGCAAAATCATCTACATTACTTACGCAGCCCAAATGTTCTAACACCACCAGAAAGGACAACATAAAAATATAGTACAACTGCAAGTGTTTCAATGCAAACCCTTTGATTGAGTGTCAGGTATGGACTAAAAATGATTAGCATAGGACATTTTGTAAGCCGGTGTTATGGCAGTGTAGTTTCTTCCTATCATCCTCATTGATTGGTCAAAAAATAAAAATGAATTTTTATTCATAATATCGAGATATATGTAAGGTTAATGATAGAGGATTTTGAAAATATTGAAGTTGGAAAACACACCCTTTTCTTTGACAATGTATCTATTGGTGACATGATTTCTGGCTGCACGTAGTTCTTTCCTCGGTAAAAGATTATGGTATCATCTCCAATTATCTGAATAGGGATCCCACCACTCAATCTGGCAATTTCCTTGGCAAACTCATGCACTTGGCCAGGTTTACAAGGCTTGCAGAAGACCTTAACGGTTTCATGTTTCTTCCAATGCATATGCATATTAAGAATAACACCACCAAATACTCCTCTTCCGCCAATTGGCACATAGTTAGACCTTTTCTGTGCCATCTTTTTGAAGTAGAAACGTTCCTCACCATTCAACTCATGTGGTTTAACAACAGGACCCTGAACTTTTGAAACTTCATACCGCTCAAGTCTTTCAATAAGCAAGGCTTCCTTGATTTTGGCCTAAACTCAAAAGAAAATCATATAGAAACAAGTAAAAGGATTCAACTATCAACAATTAAGAACATGTTTGCAGTCCATTCATAAAAATCTACGACAAAGCATGTTTATGAAAATTTAGAGAAATTTCCACATGTTGAAGAAAAAGTCAATTTTTTCTCCTTCAGTTTATACCATAAACATGTAATAAAATTCCAAATTGAAACAATTTTGGGATGCAACAAGCTCAAGAAGGCAAATAATGTAGGACAAAGAACAATTAACTAAACCTTGATAGAGATATCATAGAAACAATGAATTTAATGTGTATAAGAAAATAAATTGGGACAAGGAATCTGAAACTAGCATTTTCTATGCTTCAGTCATTGATTTCATAATAGCCATTTTCAAAAGTTGACTAGACCAACCAGCCAAAATTATTTTTAACTCAAAAACAAATAAATTAAACCACCAAAATTGTATATTTGCACTACACATAATTTCAAACTTTTAGTTCACAACCTCATAAATTTTCCCCAAATAACACCCAAAAATTTGTTTTAATTGTGATAGAATCGATATAGCCCTGTTTAGTGACTCATTTCAACCCATATGACCATAGACATCCAGCTCAAGAAAATTCTCCAGTTGATATCTACTACTAGGGAAATAGCATTAAAGTATTACATAACTTACTTCTCACACACACAGCCTTTTATGATTGCCAAAAAATCAATTCAACTTTCAAATAGGCTAACAATTTCCTCATCCTCAACTCCTCTAATCAAACCCAACTTAGCCACAAACAATAATCTTCGAGTAAAAATTCATTTTACAGAAGCATCTAAAATTGCTTTCTGAAAAGGCACTAGTCAAGTGCTTTCTCAGAAAGTATTTAAAGTGTTGTTTTAAAGAAAAAGTTCAAGAAAACCAATATCAAGAAAGCACTTAGGAATGGAAAAAACACTTTTCAATGATTCAACCAAACATAATTGAAACTCCATTCAAATTAAACTCACCGTCAACCAGGTTAATTTTGGAATAGATGTTACTAGAAATACCAAGTATAACTTGATGATATTCTATCCTTCCAACTAAATACATTTTCTCCAAAAATCACACTGACCTTCTCAAGCTTGTTCTTGATTCTCTCCTTCGCATTGGCAAACTTCTGATTCTTTTTCTTCCCCTGACAGTAAGTCGACGCGGGTCCTTTTTATTGGCAGCTTTTCTCTTCTGCTTCTCTCTCTTCCTCTGCAACTTCAGCCTCTTTTTGGTCATCCACTTCTCCTTCTTAGGAGGGTCAACTTCACGCGTTTCAAACTTTGGTTTTCCATCCGAAATGACCAGGTTTACCTTTCCATGACTCACATTTCTCAATACCCAGCAAGGGTTTCTTGGTTTTAATGTACCTAAGAGACTGGATGGACACAAAATTGATTCTTGTGTTTGCAAAATGGACCTGATAGATACAGCAAATACAATGCACAGATGAATAAAAGCATACAATTTTGCCCAAACCCATTAAGCGTTTGCAGAAATGAGAGAAATTGAGGGTGGGTTCAAATAAACAGAAACAATCGAAATATTGGGTTGGAAGATTTAGCTAAAGTTGAAGAAAAACTTCTCAGAAGCTGTATCTATATATGCGCGATCAAATTTCAACAAAATTAGAGAGATGAGAGTACCTGAAAGAAAAAGAGTCAGATAACAGGAATTTGTTGAGAGCTGAGCTTTCCGAAGGTTACGTAACAATGATTTTGCCATTCAAATGACAGAGAGAGTACCTCAGAATTGCCTAAACCCAATTAGGCCAACCCCTGAGGTTTGGTTTCATAATCGATTATAATGCTTGGGTAATTATGGGAAACTGTTTCATAATCGATTACAATTCTTGGGTAATTATAGTTTCCTCCCCTGCGGTTAAAGGAAATAACAAGGGAATGGTATCTGCAATTCTTTCTGCATATGAAATAACACTTTTCCTGCAACCCAACCCCATTTTGAAAGGTTCATTAGCGTTGACGCGGTTTGGTCGGTTTCATTAGTGTTGATGCAGTTTGGTCCTAACTTTCGTTATAGCATCCTCCAACACTGGAGTTGGTATGTTACAGTATGGTTTGGTTTGATAATAACTTTCATTTCATTTATTTATTTATTTAGTTATCAGCAATTAACTAATAAAAGATAACAACAATATATTAATTTTATTAAAAAAAAACAAATAATAATAATAATAATAATTATAATAGTTCACATATGATGGGATCATCTTTTCTTTACTAAAGCAGGACAAGACAAAATGGTGTGGACCAAAACAAGTTCTCCTGGCTTGCGCACTTCCCGTGACGTCAACTGAAAAAAAGACGTAATGGACAGTTGAACCGGGAGGGTTCAGTTAACGGGTCTGACCGACCCGATTCAAGCAGTGATTTGACGAGACGAGGTCTATTCCATTGACCATGTGTCACGAATCCATTAGTTCAACATAAAAAGTTAGACCTGTATTTTTATGCCAACCAATCATATTTCGCCATTTCACTCGACCCCGCGTCTCTATAATTGGCTGCCCTGAACCCTCACCTCATATTCTCTCCCTCTTGGGCGAACCTAATTCGATCATCGAGCTTGGTAAAGAACAGAATTTCAAGTAAGTTTTTTTTTTTTTTAAAAATTGAATTAAATTTTTTTCTTTTAATTTTAATTCCGTTTTTTTTTTGTTTAATCACTGATTTTTTTTTAATTTTAAATTGATATAATATAGAGCAAATTGTCAAATTTTATTGATTTTCAGTTTGAATCAATGGATTTAAACACTGTTTAGTTGCTGAGAATATGTGAGAGAATGTAAGAAGGCTAAAGTTTGAATATTTATATTCTTACAATTTTTTATTTTGGTTTTCAGAATATGGTAATTTGTTTTTTTAAATATTTGTAGAATTTCTTGTGGGTATAAATAAAAAGTGAGTTTCGACTTGTTTGGTAGCTGGGAAAATGTAGGAAAGGTAATTGAGAAGTAAATTTAAAATTTGTAGTGGACATCAGTTGGTTCTAATAAGAAGTAAACAAAATTTCCCCTTTTTTTAATTTTATTTTTTTGGTAGGGGATTCACATTTAGAAGACTAAGCTTATTTATTTTAAATTTCGTTGGCTTTTTTGGTAATCAAACAGCTTCAAATTTCGTTTAAATATTTTCCTGCTTCAGTACGACGTGGGGCTCGTAAATTTAATTAGTATATGCTTTATTTGGTTAACGAGAAACTAGAAGAGAGATCAAAGGTACTGAAAATCTTACAATTTTTTTTCCCTGTTAATTTGAGTTTTATATTTTCGCCCCTTGGGTGGGAAAGCAAAAGAGTAGAAGTTAGAGTTTGCTAATATGTTTTCTTTTTAATATTTTTCAATTGATGTAGAGATGGATGCTATTTTTGTGTTGTAGTTAATATTTACCGTGTGGGTGTTGAAAATGATACTGAATTCTCTTGTTACTACAGTGGATTACAGGGTTGACAGCAATGTTAATGGCGAAGTGGTGGGAAATTCTGTTGAGGCGGGTAGTAGGGCGGATGATGGAGATGAAATGGGTGTAACTTCTGTTGAAGTAACATTTGAACATGGTCAAGACAATAAAGTGGATCCAGATTCGTTGGAACAGAATATAATCCCAGAGGGAGTACCAACTGTGGCATTGGTTCCTGCAGATGAACCCTATGTGGGACAGGAGTTTGAATCCGAGGCTGCTGCTCATGCATTTTATAATACCTATGCTACTCGTGTAGGATTCATAATTCGGGTAAGCAAACTCTCTCGATCAAGGCGGGATGGATCTGCCATCGGTCGAGCTCTTGTTTGTAACAAAGAGGGTTACAGAATGCCTGACAAGCGTGAAAAGATTGTAAGACAAAGGGCTGAGACAAGGGTTGGTTGCAGGGCTATGATTTTGGTGAGGAAAGTAAGTTCAGGTAAATGGGTCGTTACAAAGTTTGTGAAAGAGCACACTCATCCCTTGACACCTGGAAAAGGTCGAAAAGATTGCATTTATGACCAATACCCGGTTAGTTATTTATTACACTATCTTTATCTATACCTGTTAATAGTTATTATAAGTCATCAAGTTTGTTTATATACAATCTTTTGTCTGCTATGTTCTTGAGACCAAGTTAATGATTTATCCTGATTTAGGTTTGAACTCCTTATTTTCCCTGAATAAAAATATAGGAAAGTAAAATAAGCTTAAGTGTCGCTAAATTACCTTCCAATCATAAGTTATTTGCACAACCTATGCACAAGAGGCTTGTGTTGCCTCTGCATTCCATGCGTGTAGAACAGAATGTTTTCATTAACTGGGAAGGAAATATTGTGAATCTTGGCCTTTTGAAAGCATAAGGTATATTTGATGCCAGGCATTTCGGTCTTTACACAATTTAAGGCAAATAGCAATGGTTCAATGTGGGGTGTTTGCTATGATCTGAAAGGATAGAAGAATCTAGATAGAGGGAAATGCCAAAATAAAAGTTGTGCCACTTAATCGGATCGCTGGGATAACTCTTTGTTGCATTAATGTTTTAATCTGCTAGTCAATATTAGCATATAACATTAAATCTGTGAAATTATTGTGTTACCATTAAATGCACGCCATTAGAGTGGAAATTACACCTGGGTTTTTTTTTTTTTTTCATTTAACGTAAATTGTGGAGATATTGTATAGTTTTTATTACACTTCAATCATATCACATGGAGTGGGATTAAGTTAAAAAATGTGGGAGTTAATATGTTCTGACTCACTAAATTATTATGGATCTTGTCTTTTTTAAGATGAATAATGGAGCGATTGCTTTGAGTGTCTTCAATTGTACTAAAACAATCTCTTGTATAATGAGGGTTCATCTGCAAAGTAGAGTTTGGAGACAATCTCCCCAATTTATTGGGACACTCTTAATAGGGAACCAAAGAACCTGAAATTTATACGAGGTGTGGTGACTTTTAACCCATAGCTGCTGTGGAACAGAAATGCAATATGTCAAATTTTAGTGAAAAAGTGGGCAGGTCCCACAAAAACTTGGTGTTACCAAATATTTTTTTAACTTTACTTCCAAAGTTAAGTGAAATTGCCTCAATACCAAATGGACCTTGGATCATGGATTGGGCTTTCCTCTTTATTATATATATGTGCATGTGTACCGCTGCAGTAAATTCTTGCATGATTCTATTAGTTTTTGGTAGTCCTTAAGGATTTTGCAATAGCTAAATGATACAAGCATAGTATATATATGTAGCACTTGGCATATTTAATCCTGCCCTGGTGCAGTGGGTTCAGTTTATTGGTGCTCATTTACGTTGTGCTTCTGCTTCTTTTGGTGCAATTACAATGTATATATTTTACGTGAAGGATCATTTGGGATGTTCATTGGGTTTGAAATGGTTACTAGATTCTGTGTGGCCCCATTACTGCATCCATTGGATTTCTGCTGGAATATATCTGAGTTTATGTTTGCGTACATTGGGTCGGGGTTTTAAGGTAATGATATTTTTAGATAGTATATTTACTATGATGATTTCTTTCTCCGTGTTAGCAGTCACATTTATTATAAAAAAGTTCTAATAACAGATATGGATTTCCATAATCTATTTCTCTCTCCCTCACTTTCTTTCAAAACTGGAATCCTGGTCATTAAGATGGTTTGAGTCAACCTCCTACCACCAGGGGCCTCAAAGGGACCTTGTAGCACTTTATAATTCTAGAAATGAGTTGAAAGCTATCAGAATCTTATTATTTTGAAATGAAATTTAATGTATGTATGTCTGTTGTTTCAATTTAGGGCATGCAGTCATGCTGAAGAAATTTTTTTAGTTTCTCACAACGCTTGAACTTTTAGAACTACAAAGTTGTTTGGACTCGAGAGATCAATTATTGCCATTTGAGTGCAAATTTTAGCTAATGGTATCCAAAACTTGACGAAGTTGTATTAAAAGCCACAAAACTGGTGAAACAATTATATCCTTGGGGCCATAACTTTTGTCTTGAACTTGTGAAGAGATTATTGATAGAGCCTAGTTTTGTCTTGCGACTAATATTTTATGTTCTTTTTGTAGAATGAACATGATAAGATTCAGGAACTATCACAGCAGCTGGCCATTGAGAAAAAGAGGGCTGCAACCTACAAAAGGCATTTGGAACTGATTTTTGAGCAAATTGAGGAGCACAACGAGAGTTTGTCAAAGAAGATCCAACACATAGTTGATAGCGTGAAGGAGATAGAAGACAAAGAGCCGAAGAATCGTTCATAGTATCTGCAGTCTTAGCTCTTCCCTTTTTGTCGAAATACAAAAACCAAACTGGTATAGAGAATGCTGTTGCATAAAGCGGGTCAGTATTATGATTTAGCATGGGCTTAGATATCACATGCTAACTTTCTTCTAGTCTTTTAGGTGTTCATTCAGCATCATTGTGTGGAAAATGTTTGGGGGCATTCGTTGCAATAGTTTTATAATTTTGCTCCGCTGTTCGGAGCACCAGGTGGTAGGAGAAATTAGAGTGTCTATGTACAGTAGTCTTTCAACTGTTTGTGCAGGTTGTGCTTAAACTCCAGAGACTTGTGGGCATCAGGATATTTATAGGAAGTTAAAATTATTTCATTGCTCTGCTATGTCCAATTGGTTGAAGTTTGAATGTATTCTGTATAGTATTCAAATGATTATATCTCACCTTTCTTCTTCTCCTCTCCTTTTCTTTTTCTTTTAATTATGGTTTCTTGGAACAAGGTCAGTTTAGATTCAAGTAAATAAATTTGATTTTGTTGAGTATTTTGAGCAATGGCATTTGGGATTCCGGTGATGTGATCTTTAAATTATAGCTGTTATGACATGTCATAACATTACTAGCGGTTAATACGAATGGATGGATAAAAATTGTATACCAAAATTGGTGGATAAAACTTTTGTCAGCTCCCATTCAGCCGCACGGCCGCACCGAGGTTATTCCTCTCTCACCTTCTTTTTTTTCCTTTTCCTCGTAGGAAGAAACATAAATGTTTCATTTTTACAGCTTCTTCATCGAGTGTTGAAATCTTTTTCGAAAATTTGCAGTTTTCGGCAGTTCAGTTTTCAATTTCTTCTTCTTCTAGTTTTTAATATTTCCTGATCTATTTATTAAATTTATTTTTAAAATTAACTTTTTGTTTTATAATATTTTTAATATTGTTAGGAAAAAACCACTAAAAATACATTTGCTGAGAATAATTCTTCTCTTTTCATGTTCTTAAAATAGAATTGTGTACTCCAAAATCAAACAATCACGAAAGAGACTTCAGTTTTATCATAAAAAACCTACAATGGAAAAAATTACTGAATTGTAATTAAAAATTAATTTTTACTATATTGAATAATAGAATTATAATCAAATATTTTTTTAGGATAGTATTAGATGCTCACAACATCAAGAAATAATGTTCTTGACTATTCACAAAAGAAAAACAAAATAAAAGAGTCTCACCTAGTGAGTTATAAAACAAAGGTAAAAGAGAGAATAATCACTTAGTTGTTGTTCATACAACTTCTTCTCTTTTCTAGTCTTTTTCTTTTCTCTCCACTCACTCTATATGGTGTTTCTATACTTTTTTATATTCTAAAAACTAAAGTAAGCCACAATTTTTATAGTTTTTGTTTTCTTTCTTTTTTTCTTATCTTACATGAATTTCTTGTCTATGTAGGATTAGATTTCTTTTTTATTTATTTGATTAGGAAACTCTTTTACTAAAGAATTCTTAATCCTTGTTAGATTGGATAACTTTCACATGAGGTGTAAACCAACTCAACAAATCTCCCCCTTTCCGTCTCATGTGGGGAGTAGTGTTAAGCTCGCTTTCTGCCAACATGTTTCAAGCTTCTCATTGAGTAATGACTTCATTATCATATATGATCCATTCTTAGTTGTATGAATATTCTCAAGTTGCAGCAGTTTCATCTTTAGCAAGTCATATATCCAATGATATCACACATCAAAATGCTTGGACCTCGAATGGAACGTTGAGTTTTTTGACAAGTGAATGACACTCTGACTATCTGTCACATCCTAGAATCCCTGGAATGTGACCGGCAGAAGACACAATGAACTTGTCTCTCTCAACCTTATATTATCATGCAACTTAAGGATATAACCTCTATAACCTGTTATATATAGATTAAACAGACATATGTGAAACTTCATTCGAATTAATAGATAATTATATTGCCCAAAATGGACTTAGTTGGTCAGAAATTGCAAAAGGGGCTCTATGCACATGACATACATATAAACCAATCGTCATCAAATACATATACATGATCATTGATTCATAAAACACAACTTAGGGCTGTAATGCCTGAACTAAACACAACTATGCATGTGTGAACCCAAAACCCCCCATGACTGCATGTCGATATCCTGATCCACTGGCTTGTCTTCGAGGAAAGCTACTATACTTTTAGATTATATATATATATAACTTACAAAACTGAAGTGAGGGGAGGAGTAAGTCTTGAGGAGACTTAGTGAGTGAAAAGAAAATATTAATGAAATCATCGTATACATATACCTTAAGGAAGTAAGAACTAAACATAATAATTTATTTGTTCATTACTCATACATATTATAGGTACCATTGTATACAAACATATATATATATATATACAATTATCATGCGTATAACATCTTTTTCTAGTCAATGTCTAGGACTACACATTTAACCGAACAAAGGAACAGTTTATACCCAGGACTATGCACTTGACTGGGTAGAAAGACTATCATATCTGGATCCATGGATCAATTCTATAGAACACGCATACATGCACACGCATGCAATCATATATATATATATATGTGTGTGTGTGTATATATATACGTATATAAATGTCTATATATGTATATATACATATACATATATGTGTGTGTGTGTGTGTGTGTATACATACATATATATGTGTATATGTATATATATATGTGGATATACATGTGTGTGTGTGTGTGTGTGTATAAACATACATATATATCATAAATAGAGAATTTATATCAATATTATATTCGATCTTCTCCTGACTGTAATCTCATATAACTCATCAACACTTCCAAAAATAATTAATAACTCAACACATCATTTCCATATATACATCATTATAATCATAAACACAATTATAAACATTACATACAAAATAAAGAAAGTATAGGTATTCTACTCACAAGTTTTATGGTCACTATTTGAACAATGTCTGGATCAATGAGGGTTAGGTTGTCTTTTCCTCGGAGTATTTATAACACGATATTACCAAATATCATTAGATGAATCAAAACAATAACATTTGTGAACTAATGCATACAAATACTAAGCATGCTCGAATATATCCTAAATTGAAGCCTATATAACTATCGTTACTCATGATTTGATGAAACTTAATTCGAATTAAGCGAACATAGCCACGGCACAATAAGTCTACTTAATATTGATGACATGGCTGCACAGAATAGTCATATTGCCTGCTTTGCTGTGAACTCATCCAAAATGCTATGAATCTAAATTTTGGATATGTCGTACCTCTATGTGTCTAATTTCTATAACCTATTACGGCACCTCATTCGAAATTCTAGAATTCAACTTATGTTCACATGAACGGATGCTGTTCTAGTGAACCTCTATTTCGGGTATAATATGATTCAATACAAACATAGTTTATAAATCACAATGAAACCATCTCTAAGGCTTTAATCATCATTGATAAGCATTAAAAATATAATTTCACCAATTAGTATAGTCTTTTGAATTTAGTTTCAAAGTCAAAGCCAATATTGACGCATAATGTTCCAATTAAGTTCCACAACAAGGCAGTTGGCTTTCGAAAATTACTAGGAATTCAATTCTTGATGAATTAATCTGATTTTTGACTATGTTATTCCTTATTGTGTCTAGTTTTCCCAAATATGGTTCATTAATTAGAGGTCTAAAACTCATTCTGTATGCAAAACACTAAACCCTGTCCAGAATTTTCGACAACCTAAAATGCACACTCTTCACATGCTAATTCACTGCCCTATAATTCAACACAATTCAGCTACCATATTCATGCATTATTACATCTTAATTTCATATTTTTATGCACCAAAACACTGTCATAACACACTTAATCAATTGCTTAATTAAACCCTAACATAAAGATTTAAGTTTACAACATAATAACCAATTCTACACAAAATTCTATAAACCAAAAATTTTGAATTAACTCACTTCACTTTTTCTTCTTTGTTTCTTCCTTCTCTTTTTTTCTTTCCTTCCTCTCTTTCTCTTTTTCTTCCTTTCTTTCTTCCTTTCTTTATTCCTTTCCTCCTTTCTTTCTTTCGGTTTCTTTTCTCCTTTCTTCTCTTCTCTTGCTTTCTTTTTATGCCTTGAATTAGCTAGACATATGTGGAATATCCTAGAAATAGGCCCCCATTTTCAACAATTAATGGGCTTGAATTTACCATATATAGTTTTGGTCCAATAAAATTTAATTTTAAATTTTACTACCCCAAATTAATATCAATTAATTTCTTTTCTTTTTGTAATGAATTAGCACATTATGTCACGCTCCCCGCCTATGGGGTCCACATGTGACAACTGCTATAGATTCTTAAGACACATTTTTAACTCTTAAATATGTCTTTCAAGCCTGTAAAACTACTTGGGTACCTTTTCCTTGTATAATCATTCTTTTAATCTTATCTTTCCGAGACATTTTCAAACCATCTTATAAAATAATAGTATACTCAATATAAAATACATACAAGTTACATATCCAATTTTCATTGGTTTACATCTATAAATAAATATGTATAAAAGTTTTTCAAACAAACCTAGTGTATTATCTTGCCAACTAGTGAGTCGAGAACAAAACCAATACCTGAGGCTTTACACCCTTAAATAATCACCACCACCTAATAATGTTCTTTACTTTGCTCGATTTCCTGAAAACTGAGAGGTAAAGGGAGTAAGTATATGGGATATACTCTGTGATGGATAAGAATATTGTTTAATAAAACAGTTATTAATGCACATAAAACAATTACATATTGATAAAACAAGACCTGTTATACAAAATCATTGGGTTGACTCTTCTTGCTGGTGGTTACCTTGGCCGTGGTACTATAGGATCATTAGTGGGCTTTATGCATAGAAAACGATGCTCATTTATTAAAACAATTCTTTAAGTATAAAATATATTCTCAATTTCTAAAACTAGCCTACCACTGACGTTAGCCTCGAGTAGTCATGTGGTAATACTCATGATTGTCCTCATCAATTCCGTAGGTGGGCAACTCCATCTCATCATATCCACCATATAACTGCCCCACCTACGGCGCACTCACCTAGGTGGTCTTTCATTGGTCTGTCCCTAGGCTACTACCCTGTAGCTATAGTCACATACTAACCTGGCTCTCCGGCCATATCACCAATACAAAGCCACAATCAAATTCATTTACATAAATATTTATAATCATTTCATTTTCAATATCATTGCTAGCCATGCATTTTCAATATCAAACTTGACCTCTCAGCTATTCACATCTCAAATCAATAAACAGGCCATTCATGTGCATTTCAAATCAACAACAATAAATCTATTTCTTATTTCAT
>JAXCLQ010000007.1:620836-638283 GCA_035584115.1 Cedrela odorata | reverse complement strand
AAATACTTAATTTGTAATTTATTGTTTAAAAGATGACATTATATATATTTTTTACAAATCTTTTATCAAGAATTTTCGATGACTATGACAACTTGAAGTCATAGTATAAAAATGGAAGTATACATAGGGATAGTGCATGTGAAAATTAATATCCATGTATATGCTTGGCTTGGCAAGCATGCCATTTAAAGTTATACTTCTTGAAAAATATGCTTAGTAGTAAGTAGTGTAGATCGCCATTCTATTTTTTATATACATTTTCAAACTCAAAAAGTGAATCCCACTACCGAAGACTTGAGAGCCGCAAGCTGTTCTCTAAACCCTATAAATACTAGGGAAGGGGATGGGTTTAGGCACACCACAACTTGTTTCTTGTAGCTTGTTATTTTGCAAGGTTCTGCAATAAGCAAGCTGATTGCTTAGTTGCTTTAACTTCCCTTCTTTCCTTGAGCAATTTGCTTGTTCAGCTGTCTAAGCTCTCTCGGTTAAATGGCCCAAATCAAATCAACCTTTGTTTGTTTTCTCCTTGTATTGATTTTCAGCCCAGTAATTCAATCCCCTGAGGGAAGGCATTTGAAGCTAGAGAGAGAAAATGAACTCCCAAAACTTCAAACTTACAACAAAATCCTCAAAAATGAAGTAAAAAATGTTTTTGAGCAGAAAATGAACTTGCATGTTGACGAGTACCCTACAGTTCAAGCAGCTAATGACGATTTGTCTCCACCCACAGCGCCAAGTGTGGCAGTTGGTGAGTCTATGCCTCCACCTCCAAGACACGAAGATGACTTTAGGCCCACAGCACCAGGTCACAGCCCTGGTGTCGGGCATTCCCTTCAAAACTAGGGCTACTTTAACAGTAATCCTGCATGCTATATGTATTTCATTAATTGGTCAAGTATTAGTGGAGTGTCTGAGTCTTGGAGTAGCTTTTTCATTTAAGTTTGAGCATTTTATATCGTTTAAAAATAAGTAAATCTCATTTGTTGACTAAAAATGAGTGTCATTTTACTCCCAGTTGTTGTGATATTATTGCAATTAATTTTCCAGTATTTGTTCTTGTACAGATGTTTACATTTGTGCATGCAGTGCAGCATTTAAGTATTTCTCACAATTTATAGATAATTAATTCTGACCTCTATAACAACGAATGCATGTCTTTGTAGATTTTTACAGGGGTAAATGCTGATGAATCGGTAATAGTTAAACCTTCATCATTTGCATATTTTTTTCACTCGTGATATTTTTAATGGGGAATACTAGTCAGCTACACCAAAGATTAATTTTTCCATGACATGTGGGTTCTGCAATGATACGATCGTATAAATATATGATATGCGACTTGGGGTGAGATCACAATAAACTAATCCTAGCGATTTTAGTTAGCACATCACTTAGTTTTATGCAACTCCATGAATACTTGTGATCTAACGGAGATTATGGATCATCTCCACCTCTTTTTGACGAGGAAAGTGGTAAAAACCGGTGGACTTTCTCACAGGAATAAGAGACAGAATTGGATTCTTCAGAGTTCAGACGTGTTGTAATTAACATATTCCTTTCTATTAATCCTAACATTGCCCTAGCTCTTGCACGGTTCTCGGCGCTCCAACTTTATGATTGTATGTCAAATAAATGTCCTCATGTTAAGGCAAACATGAATTAATCTCAAATTCTGGTAATTTTTGCAATTTTTTTTGCCATTGTTATTATAGATATTAGGTAACTCTCGAACTGATCCTCAAGAAAAATGACCCGAGGATTTGTGTTCTGCACTAGTAACAGTTTGCAATTTCTTGAGCCCTTACCCCATTATTTTGAAATTGGCTAACTTTTATATGTGTGCTACAGCATTTTTTGCATTTACAAGGACAGTAACGCCTCCAAATTAAATTTACAAAATTCATGATACGGCTCATGAAGCAACATCATAAGCATGTTTAGAGTCTACTTAATACATACTAAGATTGCTTTCTGGCAGTACTACACATGTCTCTATACATACATATTGCACTTATAGATGCAATGAATCTAGACAAATAAAAATGAAAGATTATAATAATGACAGTTGGGATTCGGATGCTGCGTTAGAGATCCTTTTGTCTTCCAACAAAAAGTCACTATCGCTCAAATCCCTTAACCACGTTTGCTTTTAATTAGTTTATACATAAATTAAATTATAGCCATTAATGTTAAACCAAGCTCGTGCACTACAGCGGCCTAGCAAAACAAAAGAGATAATCAAAGTGTTCTTAATTTGTATTATATATATATATATATATAAAATCACAAAAGCCTTAATTTTACTTAAATTTTGACATTTTTTTTAATTTTATATAATTTTTGAATATTTAAATTAGAGTTTTATTAAGGATTATATAGAGTTAATGACTTAATTTATTAATAATAAGTAATTAATGAATTTCCTCTCACTTCTTTTCTCGATGTTTTCTTCTTTCTTATTTTTTTTTAAAATTTTTTTCTTTTCTCTGTGATATTTTTTCTTTTCTCTGCATTAATATTACTGAGGTTGAAGAAATCGAACAAAATTCTTAAGTCAAAATCTATAGGTAATTATCCGGAATAAAAGACACGATATTTGATTCAATAAGATCCCTTAATTTAGTTTTTTCAATTTTATTTATTGTGCTGGAAAGAAATTACTCCTGTCCGGCAATGAAAAAAGTGTTTGTTGCAAGAGAAAATAAGAAAGAGATAACAACAAAAAGAGAAATTTAAAGAAGAAGAGGGAAAAAGTTGGAGAGAAATTACTTTTTCAGAAAGGAACGATAAAATTTATTAATTATTTATAATTAATCATTAACTCTATTTAATCCTAGCCATAATAAGTGTCTAAAAAAATGTAAAAAATTGTTTAAAGTTGAGGGATCCCTTACTAAATTACACAATTTTTTATATAAATTGTTTCCTAACCATTAGATTAACACTGGTAAAATATTAAATAAAATAAATGTTAAAATTCTTTGTAATTATTAACTAAGGTGATTAATATTTTTTATTTTTATATCTCGAGATATTAATGATTATAGTTAATAATTAAGAAATTGTGAGCATAGAACCATAGTTAATAATTAAGAGGTTGTTAGTAGAGAAACTAAATAAAAAATATTAAGAACTTTAGTTAATAATTACAAATTTTTTTAAGTATTTAATCTTTATCTTTTAATATATTGTTAATTTAAAGATTAAAAAATTAATGTAAAAATTTGAGTAATATTAACAGTTGTTGTGGTATATGATATATATATATATATATATATGTTGATGTAGTAAAAATTCTTATATGAACTTCGTGCACCAGTAACGATCTTCTCCTTTGTACTTGACTGATTGTTTAACTTGTGATCATGATTGAAAACTAAGGGGGTAAAAAGCCGATTGTCTGGCAAAAACCCTTCGATGCTTAAGTAAGGGTTTTTATTTTTTTTGAAGTAGATCAAAGAAAATATATGAGCTCTTAATGCCTGAGTTTTAGTAGTTGTACCTGGTTGTCATTGATCTCCTTTTATAGACTTTTATGTTTCTCAAATATGATAGAATTCTATGGAATCTAGAAACAAGTGTCCCATCATGCGAGAATCGCAGAGATTTCGTGACATTTGGTATCAGATCTCAAGGTTACGGTAATAATGTCTACAAAAACTACCTCTTCAAGAACAGCCCAATTAGATGCTCTCAAAAGAAAATGGGCAGAGTTAGAGGAGCGTTAATGAGACTTAGAGAAGGTACAGTAGAGAGAGGGCTTATTCGATGCCAAGAACTTGAGACAAACTTTAACGATACTAGAGTCTTTGAGTCCTAGGGTGAGCGTACTAGAAATGAACGCTGTTGGCTCTAGCACTGAGTCGTCTAATGAAGGATGTCGCGAAGGGTTGAAAACACAATTTGTACATATGTAAGCAGCTATATCTGAGATTATGGAGGAGTACTGCAATGCGTTGAGTGTGTTGTAGAAACGGCTAGAGGAAGTGGACATAAAGATAAACCTCACGACTTATATCCTTGCAACTTAGTTGGGATTTGCTCCAAGCTCAGAATACAGCCGGTTGAAGGTACCAAAACTGAAACACTATAAAGGGACATGAGCTGACGAAGTGTTTGAAAACTTTTGTTTAACATTGAACAATACTTTCGGATTGTGAGAGCAGATTCCAAAGATACCAAGGTGACTCTGATGTCTATGTATTTGTTCAAGAATGTCAAGTTTTGGTGAAGGACAAAATACCAAGAGTTCCAAAATGGATGACGCAAAAGTAATAGCTAGGAGACATTGAAATGAGAGTTAAAGAACCAATTTCTCCCTGAAAATGTGGCATACCTTGCTTAAAAGTAACTATATGGGTTAACCCAAACTGAGATAGTCTGTGAGTATGTAAACAAATTTTCGGGTTTGATATGAAATATCTAAGATATGATTGAGCAAGACCAATTATTTTACTTGATGAAAAGTCTTCAACCTTGGGCCCGAAATGAGCTACAACGACAAAGGGTGCGAAATCTCTCATTTGTACAAGCAGTTGTTGAATGACTATTAGATTACTCATGTGATGACTCCCAACCAAAAAGGTCGTTACCTATCTCAGGAGGGAAAGATAATGAAAATAAGAAGATCAAAGATTGGGGCTCTAACAAAGGTGGGGGAGTGACCTAGTGAGCAGAATCGAACTTCCTGAAAAAGTCACAATCTCTCAATGGTGGGGAAGTCGGAAAGAAACGTTATCATGTTGGATATGCAATGATCCATATAGAGCCATTGAGTGTCCCAAAAAGGGACGAGATTAAGTGTTATAGCAGCTGAAGGTAGATTGCAAGAAGCACTTAAAATTGATCAGGAGATATAAGAGGCAGGCCTCACGGTGGCATTGAGGATATTGAATGCTCTAAAGAAGCTATTCGAATCTAAGAAGGTTGCATAAAAGAACCTTTTGTAGAATTGATACTTACACTCACCTGCGGATGCTCTTAAAGGGGAGGTCTTAAGTTTGAGTTGTAGGGGAGGTGAATTCCGTGGAAATGTGCCAGCTTCGGGCTGGACCTGCAGAGTGACAAAGCCCTGAAGAACCTAGAGTGGGGTTTAGAGGGGATAGATTCTTGTCCAGTGGGTCGTGAGGTTCATTAGGTTGTAATGGTTGTGACTTGATAAGCCAGAGCGGGCCCATGTGTTACTGGTGGACACATGAGCCACTTATAACTTCATTTTTTTGCTTCAGAAGTGAAGCGCCTTGGGTTGAAGCTTGAGGAGGATATTTGCCACATGAAGGTGGTTAACTCTAAGGCCTTACCCACGAGCGGGTTGGCAAAGTAAGTGCAGATGAAAATTGACACTTTGGAAGGTCAAGTGGACTTTGTAACTATGCAAGTGGATGACTTTGATGCCGTCT
Source organism: Cedrela odorata (assembly GCA_035584115.1). NCBI lineage: Eukaryota > Viridiplantae > Streptophyta > Magnoliopsida > Sapindales > Meliaceae > Cedrela > Cedrela odorata. The sequence continues at coordinate 632,884 of JAXCLQ010000007.1, read as the reverse complement.
TGGAAATGGAATTCTTGTTGGAGAATGGCGCAATCCCCGTTTCATTTGCTGGTAATTTGTTAATCATAAGAGAAAGGCCATAATGGTGCCGGCCAAGTTCAAGAGACTGATAGAGGCAAAACTTTTATCCGTACCTCAGTTTAAGAATGTGATTAAAAGACAAGAACCTTTATTCATCGTAATTTTAACCTCAGAGGAGGAGAGGGAATGAGAGTAATTGATCACTAGATTGAGCTAGTACCCGAGGTAAAACCACCATCGCATGCTCTTACAGAATAGCTCTACCAGAACTAACTGAACGACGAAAATAATTAGAGAAACTATTGGATGCAAATTGCATTAGACTATCGAAAGCACTGTTTGGAGCTCCGATGTTGTTCTAAAAGATGCAAGATGGAAGCATACGGTTGTGTATCGACTATAGAGCACTCAGCAACTTGACAGTCTGCAATATCTATCCCATTCCGCTGGTAACAGATTTGTTTGATCAACTAAATTTGGTAAGATACTTCACAAAGCTAGATTTGGGGTCGGGTTACCATCAACTGAGGATTGTCGAAGGTAGGGGATGAACCAAAAACAACATGCGTCACCTAGTATGGATCGTATGAGTCTCTGGTGATGCTGTTCGAGCTAACTATTACTTACAGTTCGTAGAAAGATACGCAAGGAAAGCTGCACCTTTGACCGAGTTGTTAAAGAAGGATGTAACGTGTGAATGATCTGAACAGTATAGAAAAGTCTTCGACAACTTGAAGGAAGTCATGATAAGAAATTCAGTTCTTATCCCTCAGGATACAATTAAGCCATTTGAGGTGCAGATCGTTGCATCTAACTTCGCAATGGGAAGGATTCTTGTTGCATGAAGGCCACCCTGTATTTTATGGGAGCTGAAAGTTATTAGAAACAGAGTAGAGGTACATTGATCAAGAAAAGGAACTCGTAGTTGTGTGACATTGGTTGTAGGTACAGAGGCATTGCCCATTGGGATCCAATTTTATAGTGAAGATAGACCCGATGACAAGAGTTCGTTATTGAATATTTCATCGAGTTATTATTTCTAGATTAATGGACAGACAAAAAAAGAAAACCGCTTGAGTTCAAGCCTAGAGATTTGGTACTAATTAAGTTGATGTCAGAATAGATTTGCTTCTGAGAGAGTCGAGACAAGAGACTAATGTAGAAGTATGGAGGTCTAGTTCTAGTTATTGCTAGAGTAGAGAAGGATTCATACAAAGTCAATATACCAGCCTGGATAAGGATGCACCCGGTCTTTCATATTAGTAAGTTGAAGCCATACTACGTTAACAAAGAGGACTCTACACGCCATTAACTAGCAAGAGAGAAGATCAAGAAGCAATCATTGAAGAAGAATATCAAAGAAGTTGAAGAAATTCTAGCGAAGAGATCAGCTGAGAGAGAGCCGAAGAACTAGAGCCGTTCCAACAGAAGATTGAAGACTTCAAGATAATGCCATTATTAAGGATGCTGATTGATTAGGTAGGGGAGAATGTAAGAGCCACTCGCATTTGCTCGTCCAAGGCCAATTAGTAAGCCCATGGCCGCAAGTCGAGGAGGCACCATCGTGGCTTGGAATGTATGTAAGTCTGGGAGGCATATTGTGGCTTGGAATGATTATTTTATTTACAATTTTAGGGGTGTAACAACTTAGGCATATATTTTATCTCATCCTGCCACTCTTGCAATGTCTCAAAAACCTCTTTAAGGGGGGATGACTAGGTGCTTCCGAAAGGTCTTGACTATCAGCATTCCGGGGGCACTACTGTGTACTCCTCTGCCCTTGGATAAATAAAAATATGCTGTTTGTATTGATTATTCATTCTCGTTTGCCCAATGTCCCGATGTATAGTAATGCTTGCACACTCATTGATTGCTTGTATACTTGTTACATATTTTATCGATATTGTCTTGAATTGTGTTGCAATACGATAGTTGCTTGTTTCCGATTATTTCTTACTGCTGATTTATTTTTGTGTACAACCAACATACTTGAGTTTGTTGCGTGCAAGCTCGTTTAGGCCGACTTGTTACTTTGAACGCTCTAATAAGTGCCGCACGGATCTAAATCTCAACCAAGAGAAATCGATCTGTGACATTAAGGATGTCAATATCTACAATTGGAGTTGTATACGCTACCGTATCATTTAAATAAATAGTCTTTCCTATCTCTCTTTTTTCTTTATAGAGTACAATTGGTAGGCCAAGATCTAAAGGTTTTTAAGTTTGACTCTCCTCTTCTTGTTTCATTGGTTCAACATCCTCTTTTTCCATTGAAGTATTTATATTTGTCTGAACAAACTTATCTAGATTCATCATAGTAACATCTAGCTTCACCTGTTGCGAAGTATCATGTGTACCTTTCTCAACATGACGAATTTATCAAAAGTAACATCACTGCTAAAAATGATTTTCCTTGATGCTGGACACTATACACAATATCCTTTCACTCTTGAAGTGATACTTATAAATAGCACTTTCTTTGCCCTCAGGTTCAATTTGGATTCTTTCACATGATAGTATGCATTGGAACCAAATACATGTAAAGAATCATAATCATTTGTAAGTTTTCCATACCATACCTCTAAGGGTGTTTTGCTCTTGATTGTAGCTAATGGCATGCATACGTAACAGCTTCAGCCCAAAACTACTTGTCCAATTCAGTATTGAACAACATACAACGAACATTTTCTAACAAGGTTTGATTCATGAGTTCAGCCATCCCATTTTGTTATGGTGTATCTCTGATAGTGAAGTGGTGAATAATACCCTCATTTTTGGGGACTTGGAAGATGAGACATTTCGGTACTCCGTGTTATTCTCTGATCGAAATTTTTTAATCATTCTTCTAGTCTGATTCTCTATCATTTTCTTCCAAGCGAAAGAAATCCCCAATACTTCATCTTTGACTTTATAGTATACACCAAAACTCTCTATGAGAAGTCATCAACAAATGTAACAAAATAGTATTTACTTTCAAGAGAAGCTATGATAAGATCTACGATGGTCTACAAATTGATCAAGTTGTTCAAGATCCATTACATGTTCATGGAAGATAGGTTTGATATAAAATCCAAGTCCAAGAGTAAAGATAAGTTTAACAAGAAGTCTAAGTCCAAGAGTGAAAATATGAAGTCATATGCGGCCACATTGTATTCTACATGTGGGCTTGATATAATTTTATTTAATTATTTTAGTCTATATTATTGTTATATTAATGGGCTAGTACAATTAATTAAATAGCTCATAGTTATTTTTATTATTTGTTTTAGGGTTTCTTAGTGTTGGAAACAAAGGTTTTAAATTTTAGGAGTTCTAGTTTAAATAGGACATGCATTCCCAATAGTGGAGTTCTGGTTTAGCTAGAACATATTGGTGAAGTTCAAGTTCAACTGGGACATGTATTCCTATTAGTTTAAGAGTAGTATTAGGTTTTTAGTATTTAAACAACTTTTGATGAATAAAGTTCTAAAACTTTGTGTTGAATTGTGAGCAATTCTTCTTGAGTTTTTGAATGAACTTAAACTTATCAAAGGTCTTTCAACCCTTTGTGACGTTATATTTTTTGGAATACCGTTGGTTAGTTGCATAATCGCAAGTTTTTGGTCAACGATTAACTTTTGCAATTTAGGTTCTTGAGACAAGTTCCTCAACGGGACTAGGGTTCATAATCTAATCATATTGGCTTTCCTAATTATGATTAACTTGTTCGTGGGTTTTTAAAGCATCATTCTTTGGAGGTTCACATCAGATTCACTTGTTTGTGGGTTTTTAAAACGTTGTTTTTTGGGGGTTCACATCAAGCTACCTTGGTAAGTCCCCACACATCTGAGTAAATATAATCTATAATACCATTTGTATTATGAATTGTAATGTCAAACTTCATTCTTGTTTGCTTTTCTATAACACATTTTCACATAAACCTAACTTATCAACCTTTGCTCCTTTTAACAAGGCTTACTTAGCTAATGTTTGCAAAGCTTTCTCCTCTACAAGTCCCAAATGCAAATGTCATAATCTCATCATCTCTGCATATGCATCTTTATCGGTGGCCATTGTAGTTATCTCAACAATTGTGCTTCCTTAGTAGTGATACATGTTACTTCTTCTCACTCCTTTCATTACCACAAGTATTCCTGAAATAACTTTCAGAATCTCATCTCGCATCATGATAGTGAAACCTTTAAATTCTAAAGTTCCCAAAGAGATGAGATTTTTAATAAACTTTGGTACATATCGAACTTCTTTCAAGACTCTAGTGGATCTATCATGATTCTTCAAGCAAATGGAACCAACCCCAGTTACTTTATAAGTTTTATTGTTAGTCATGTAGACAATTCCACCATTAATTTCTTCAAAATTAAAAAAAATATTTCTGTTTGGGACTCATATGAAAAGAACATACTGAGTTGAACAACCACTCATCGAGATGTGTTGATGAAGAATGAGAAGACAAAGCAAAATCTAACTTGTCATCGTCATATTCTGTTACACTTGTATTTGTTGTAGCCTTATCTTTTTTTTTTTTTAATTTTTAATTTTTATAACTTAGGACAATCTTTCTTTTAGTAATCTTTTTCATAATAAAAGGCACGCTTATCTTTTGACTGAGATCTCCATCTTCCTGGCTTTTTTTACTATGCATTTGTTTTCTTACATGCATCTGTTTTCTTACTTACATTTCTTTCTTGCTTCATTAAAGTTCAAAGTAACACTAACCTCATCAAAAGTTATAGTTTTCTTCCCATAAAGTAAAGTAGTTATGAGATTATCATATTCATTGGGAAGAGAAGTTAACAATATTAAAACATTTTCAACATCTTTTACTTTCTCATTTAAATTCAATAGATCAGTCACTACTAAATTAAATCTATTGATATGTTGACTGATAGTAGTACCTGACATGTATTAGAAATGGTATAACTTTGTTTTCGTGTAGAGCTTATTTTGACTTCTCTTTTTCATAAACTTATTTTCCAGCTTTTTCCACAATTTTCTTGCACATGACTCACTCGTAAACGGATACTTCTGTTATTTGGTAAGACATAATTAAATTGTTCCACATGCTAGTCGATTGATATTGGTCCATTCTTTTTTACTAATCTCATTTGGTTTTTCTTCTTCGAGAGCAATATCTAACTCTTGTTGAAAAAGAACATCAAACACTTCACACTGCCACATGCAAAAATTATTGTTATCGATAACTTTTTTGAATTAAATTTTGCATTTGTCATCATTGATCTTGATGATGATGCAGGCGTCAGTGTGGACGAGGAGGCCAAAAGTAGACTCAAAGATGCGGTGGTATTTGAAACTAATTCTGCCATCACTATTATTAATTGTTATATTTCAAAAACTTACAAAGTGAAAATTTTATTTTACGTTATTAGTGCACTAGAAAAATTCTCAAGAAATACTAGAAGGGTCACAACGGTTCCACTTAAAACTTAAACTCCTTAGACAATTTTGGCATTTTTGATAGAAATTTTCAATGCATGTATATACGCTACTCTATAACCTTTAACTCTGATACCAATTATTGAAAAAATTGGGCTTAATGATTTCCCCCCAAAAAAATACTTTTGAAATATAATAATTGCAAAATTCTAAATGATAGCAAAATAGCAAAATATAAAATACAAAATAAAGAATACTAAAATATAACAAGATTTGGTATAAACACCTACTTTCTCGAACGATACTGAAAATTTCACTATCTTCAACTTGAATAAATTACAAAGATTCGAGCTAAATTTTAAAGCCTAAAAAATAAGTGAAATACAAAAAGAAATTTTCAACTATGAAGTTTTAGATGAAATAGACGTTTCAGGATACAATCAAAATTTTATAATTTAATGGATTTAATTAAATTTTTTTCACTTAATTTAAAATAAAATTTTTTTTTTTTATAAGTCAAAACTTAGAAAGAGAAATGAAAACCCTCTAATATGGATTTCTATATTTGGCTATTAAATCACAACCCAACACCCTCTGACCTCACAGTCGATAACCATTTCTTGCCATGAAGCAGTTGAAAAGTCATTGTAAAACTGCACAATAAGGAAACCTTTAATTATGTATTGAGTTAACGAGTTGACAAATGTTTAAATTATCATTAAAATGATGTACTAGTCTAGCATTTGTATCTGTATAATTTGATGGTAAACACAAATTATAATCATAGTTTGAAATTGGGTATGACTTATATTAGGAACATGATTTGAAATTTGTGGGCTAAGGTCCTGATGGGTTGAACGACCGAAGCATCTCTAAAAGGTTATAAGATGTGGAACATGCATGTGGCATACTAATACCTCATTCAACCTGAAGGTTAATTTGGTTGGCTTTTTCTATTTTCTATTTTTATTTTTCCTTTTAAGCTAGACAACGGTTGATTTGGCTAGGAAAACTTTAAATAAATATAAGTCGATATATCAGAGTCTTGAGTTGTCATGACCTTTGTAACTGATCAAGTAAACTCATTTTTTTTTCAACGGATACATTTTCTCATGTATATGTAGCAGGATTATTAGTGGTAGCCATTCTCTTACTTCATCTAAAATGCACATGTATAACTTTATGCACATGGTAAAGGGTCTAGAAATAAGAATTGAATATAAATCACGATAATAGATATTCATCCTAGAACCTTTCAATTAGAGGGAATGGACGGTCCAATGAAATTTATAATGGAATTTTATTGGTAATGGAAGAAGCCTTCTCGAAGAAAAAAAATTTCTTTTTACCATATTTTGGATAACTTGTAATGGCCAAAAGAAAATAAAAATCATGAGTGATCACTCAAAGGGAATTAGAAAATCAAAGCCTATTACTGTACTTAAAATGTAGGCATTGGCTTTTCCTATAGCTTTATTAAGTATTTAAATAATGCTCACCGAACAACAATACTCACTCACGGCCAAAAAAACTTGTCAAACAAACTAGTGGTTAATTTGGCCGCTAAAACTTCATGAAGTTAGCATGCTGCAAAAAGATACAAACGATAATGTGTTTAGCACACAACCAAGATTTCTAGTTGGAAAGTTGGGAACCTTGTCTGGCAGTAAATAGTAACATTTTCTGATGAAAAGTAGAGAACAACAAGAAAATATTCAAGACAATGAGCTTTAAAAAGATGCATGGTAGGGCTAGAAATAGATACACAAACTTTTCTATCATAGATCTCGGGCTGCAACTTATATATTATATGACTTCAACTTCCAACAGATTATATTATTTAGTATTAAAAATCGTATACAACACGATCGATGTTCAAATGTCACGCCCCGCCTGTGGGGTCCACACGTGACAACCGTCACAGGCCCTCGAGACACATTCTTAACCTCTGAATATGTCCCTTAAGTCTGTAAGGCTGCTTAGGTACCTGTTCTCTATATACGCATTTTTATAATTTTGTCTTTTCGAGACATTATCAGTTCAATTTACAAATAAAAATATGCTCACTATAAAATACATACAAAGTTCATACCTAATTTCATTGGTTTACATTCATAAATATACACATATAATAGTTTTTCAAAATAATCCCAGTGGATTATCTTACATAACTAGTGAGTCGAAAAACCTGAGGGTTTTACACTCTTGACTGATCACCACCACCTGACAATGTTCTTTACTTCGTTTGATTTTCTGAAACTCGATGGTGAGGGGGGTGAGTATATGGGGATATATTCCGTGAGTGGACAAAATATAATTTTTAGAAAACATACATACACACACACACACACATTTATATATTGTTAAAACTCTTTATTTTAACAAAACCATAGCATGTTATTCTAACATCATTGGGCTGACTCCCTTTCTCGGTGATCACCTTGGCTGTGGGTAATCTCGAGATCTTCTGTGGATTTTATGCAATGATAAATAAAGTTCATTTAATAAAGCAATTCTTTTTAAAATACGAATGCATACCAGTTATTTAAAAATTGGCCTACCACTGACGTTGGCCTCGAGTAGTCATGTGGTGATACTAATGACTGTCCTCATTAATCTCACAGATGAGCAACTCCATATCATCATCCACCCATATAATTGCCCCATCTGCAGCGCACTCACCTAGGCGGCCTCTCATAGGTCTATCTCTAGGCTACTATCCTATAGCTATAGTTACATACCAATCTGGCTCTCCAGTCATATCACCAATACAAAGCTACAATCAAATTCATTTACATAAACATTTATAATCATTTCTTTTTCAATATCATTACAAACCTTGCATTTTCAATATCAAACTTGGCCTCATGACCATTCACATATAATTTCAATCTCACAGGCCATTTATATTTATTTTTAAACAACAATAATGATAAATATATTCCTTAGTTTATAAAACAGTAAGTTCCATAAAATATTTTAGAAACATGAAAACAAGTAAAATAAATGTTTGTATCCACTCACTTAAATATGAGGGTATCTACTCCCAACACTACTTCTCTAGCCGAGTATATCCCTCTCCCGGGTACTCGGCACCTATATTATACATATATAACATTATGAATTTTGAAATTCTAATCAATTAAGATTTATGTCTTAAATGCATTGTTTATGGTCATTTTATCTCAATTTCCTTAGTTTGACATATTTAACCTTACTAGGCTGCCTATCGAGGGCCATTTAATTGATTCCCAACAATGGAATCCCATGGTCGTAGTTATCTCAATGTTTGAATTTTTATCTAAAATGGTTATATGCATTCCAAATGTTATTTTTTCGTCTATTTAATATTTTATACTTCCTAATGTCGTCAATTAACACCAATCTACGTTTCCTATGTAAATTTAAGTGGAAACCCTCGAGTGAACAGTGAACCCTAACATTCAAACATGCTCAAATTCATCAAATTGAAATTAGAATGGGTTTATAGACTTACCTTTAATCTGTAGATGTCCTTAGAAACCTCACATTGGCGTCCCGAAACTCCCAAATTGATTCAAAACCCTTGCTCATTCATTGCATCTCCTTGTTGTTTCAAGCTAAATTCAGTATCACATTGTTGAGGTGAGGTAGTTTAATCACTTGATAACCAAATTTGGGTGAGAAACCTACAAGATTTTACTAAGATCTACAAATCGCCATGAAAATTTGAAAGAGAAACGAATTTTAGAGAGAAAGAGATAAATGGCTGAATGAAGAAGACACTGAAATCGTTTTCCCCATTGTGGGTATTTATAAACGTGAGTGAAATTACCAATTTGGCCGTCAAATCTTGTCTAATTTTTAAGTATCGATACTTTTAAGCTGGGTATCGATACTTTTGGCTTAGGTATCGATCCCTTTGGGTTGGGTATCGATACTTTTGGCTTAGGTATCGATCCCTTTAGGTTGGGTATCGATTTGTTCATGCTAGTTCAATTCTAGAATTTCTTTTTACCCTAAGTATCGATACATTGGCCTTTAATGTATCGATCCTTTTGCCATGTATCGATACCCTTGAGTAATGTATCGATCTGGTTCATGTTGTAAATAATTTTGAATTTTCTATCTGGCCATATATCGATCTGATTCACCTTGTAATTATTTTTCAACTCTCTAACTTGCCACTTATTGATACTTCTCTTCGTAAGTATTGATCCGTTAGACTTGAAATTCCTTCATAAGTTACTGACTTGTAAAGTATTGATATCTTCCTTCATAGGTGTTAATTTGTTTATCGAGTATTGACCGGTTTTCTTAATGGAATGATACATTTAGATAATGTATCGATACTCTTAGCTCTATGTATCGATATTTTATGCTTATAAACACCATTTTTTTTACCTTTCGGGGGCTCCGCCCCCGATCCCCTGCAAGAGCGTTGCCCTTTGACCCCGCTCACTAACCAACTAGCGAGATCGCTGAAAGTTTTAGTGTAGGGCATATGCGAAAACCTAATATAGGTTATAATTTCAAATTATGCATTTCATAAACTAATTTAAATCTACTTAAGTCTCGTTAATGTATTAATTTATCTTGTATAATGCACGTGAGATAATGAATGTTATTAAATGAGCATCTTACTTGTTAAACATTGTCCTTAGAATATAAAGGTAAAATAGTCAATTTAAGACATTCAATATTGCACATGTATATATATAATGTTAATTGAAACATCATCGATGCTTAAGAGTATTTGAGTTGGTTTAATGATATGAAAATTGAGTATAATGACAATATTGATGAATTTGAGTTCAATGAATGTTGAGTTTCCGTATATTGCCCTACGCTGATGCATTCGGCGATCTCGTAAGTCGGTTAGCAAGCGGGGTCAAGGGCCAGCGCCCTTAAGGGGGATTTTCTTACAAACCAAGCAAAATTCCTATGTTTTCTATTCAATTGAATGCTTATGTGATTGCCATCTATCCCCTCTACATTTTGGTGCCACATTTGGACTATAAACAACAATGAATGAGCTAGGGTTTCAAGGCAAATAAAGGATTCTCTGATTAAATACCAATGTGAGGTTTCTAAGGACTTCTGCAAGTTCCCAGTAAGTTCATTGACCCATTTGATGTTTGATTTTGGAGATTATGAGCATGATAAACGTTAGAGTTTACTATTTATTTAAGAATTTCAGTAAACTACCATAGGAAATGTGTAATGATGTAAATAAATGATGGTTTCAGTATTATGATAGACATATGTGTGTTATTTTAACATATTGAGGTAAAATAATGGTTAGAAATGTGAGTAAGCACTAATTTGAGCATGTAATGACCCAATAAGAGTTGGTTCACAATTGGAATGTATATAATTCGTTTTAGACGAAAGTGCGAGTTAAGGATACTCACTACCATGGGATTTTGTTATTGGAAATTATTTAAATGGCACCGGTTAGTAAGCCTCATAATGTGTATCTATCAACTAAGGAATTTTAGGCATGTTTTCCACGAATATCGCATTTAATGCCCATATATTGAATTGTTTGGAATCATAGAATTCATTGTATGTATATGTGTGGTATTAGGTCATGAGGGTTCGAATGTAAAGCCGAATGGATGCACGGATGGTTATTGGGAGTGAAGTACCCTCTTCAAACTGTGAGTGCATTTATACATACATATTATGTAAATAGAAATGCATGTGATATTTATATAGTATGCATGTGTGTTAAATTTGGTGAAAAGAACATGTTTACTATTGTTTTATATTGATATTGGGTAAATGTTGTAAATGGTCTGCTATTTGAAATTATTTAAATATACATGCTGCGTTAGCCAGGGAGGCCTGTTCTATTTTACTGTTTTAAAATTATTGTGCATAAATGATTAATATGAAATGTTTTGAATACATATATATTGGTGATGTGAGGCCGTTAAGGCCGGATGTTATTGTATGGCCAGTGGACCAGGATATTTACTATATATAGAGGGTTGTAACTGATGGACAACCTATAAAAGGTCGCAGAGGTTATTGGTGCCGCAGTGAGGTTTTATAAGGGAGGTTAAGCTATAGTAAGCTCACTGTATGCTGTGCACTTAGGTGCGGTTAAAAGACCTTATGGAAAGTCCTGACGACTTGATAGGGATCTCATGGACTTGATGGATATGCGAGGACAATCATGCGTATCACCACGTGATTACTCAAGCCAACATCAGTGAGATGGACTGGTTTTTAAAAAATACATGTTTTATATAAATTAAATGATTTTGTAATGCATGAGAACTGGTTTTCTGTTTATAAAGATTGCATTGCATATGAATTTATGCATAATAGACTCACTGATGGGTTTCGATGTTGCCTCGACCAGAGCAGCGATTGAAATAGTATGGCCAGCCTGGTTTAGATATTTTAAAAAAATGAATGCAAACTATCCAATTATTTATTTAAATTCATTTGTTATACATGAAATGTATATATGTATTTGAACATAATATAAATGAAAATTTCAATATCGTAGAATTTGAAAATGCATATGCATGTATGTATATCTATGTATGTATGAACCTACTCACTGAGTATAGTTGTATACTCACCCCTCACAATTACAATTTCATATTAAGAGCATTAGTGCTCGCAGAGCGGGTGTTA
>JAXCLQ010000007.1:539442-620736 GCA_035584115.1 Cedrela odorata | reverse complement strand
GAATTTGATTACATCCATAAACTATCAATTTAAAAAAATTAAAATACATCTCAATTAAATCAAACCCACACACAAATTTAATATAAGCTAAAGCAATAATGGAAATGCAAACTCTACAATAAGTCAATAATTCGATTATAGTCATAAACTACCAAGTTTAAAAAATTCAAATACAACTTAATTCTATCCACAAATAAGTCTAGTACAAAGAAAACAAAGAAAATAAATAATATCCCTATAAACTATATAATAAATAGTTCAACAATAATTTTTTGAAAAACTAACATTTTTTAAACAAATCTTACAAACTAGCTAACATGTTATTTTCCTTCCCTCACTTATACCAAGTAAAGCTTTCCTCTATTCAATGCTAGGAACAACCTTATCTATGAATTTGTTGAATGTATTTCCATTAACATTACCCAAACTCTCTATAGCATCAATATACTCTTGAGTTGACCACATTTCACCAACAGTGGTGGATGATTCAACACTCTTCGATTTTATCCTCTTAATTCTAGCATTTATGACTTCACTAGTCCTTTCAAAGTAATTGTCTATGCTATTATACCTTTTATTGTCATGGTCATTTGGAGTAATTGATCGACGAGATCTTTTTCCTTTTCTATTCTTAGAAGGAGGCTCCATAAAATTAGTATCACCATCATCAACATCAATATCAACATGCACACCACTAATAATGAAATTATCCTCGAATTCACCATCCTCATCTGAATTAAATGGAATTTGGCATAAAGAAAAGTGTCACGCCCTAAACTTGGGGTCCACCCGTGACAATCGCTATAGATCTTCCTGATACAATTTATACACCCCAAATGTATCAAGAGAGCTTGTAAGACTTTTATATCAATAACCAAAACCTGAAAACAGTATATAAATATAAACCTCTATCCTTGAGAACGTCATCAAAGAATTGATCTCAATGATCAATTCATCTACATCACACATATCAAATAATTATACAGTCAATAAACAGGCCTACTAGCCATATACAAATATTTGGCCTCACCGGCCTCATCAGCAAAATACATGTATATTTCAAAGCAAATCATTTTTAACAATGATTATAAATCAATTCAATAAATCAGGTCTCCTCAGCCATTACAGCATGTAATCAAATACATTTATCAACAACATGTTAAATAAATCAATATATCTCAATATTAATTTATAACACACGAAGAATATTCGTTCAAATTTTCATTTTAAATTAGAAAGCAGCTTGTTTGACCATACAAATAATATATATATGTACAATACACACACACATATTTCAATAATTCATGCATATATAAATTTACTCACAATAAGGGATGGGTAATCACTCTCACTACTGATCCTCACATCTACTTGATTTTTTATTTTTAACTCCTAGAAAAGCACTTCATGAAGCCTTTAGTTAAATTACGTTACCGTGAGAAATATGAATAAATTCCTTTAGTTGACACTTAACACATATCTCGAGGTTCAACTAACTAAGGTCATTTATCCGATTTTTAACAACGAAATCTCATGATTAACTTATTCCGAGTCTCATTTCCGTCTAAAATGGCTTTACACATTCCGAACCAACTTATCATATTATACCAAATGTTAAAAACTATATTTCAATTTATATCCACATCTATCTAACCATTATATCCTTTAATTATTCCAAATTAACACAATTATATCATTTCTTATGAAAAATTCAACATAAATTCTCGAGTGAACAGTAAACTCCAGGTTTTAACATGTTAAAAACCTTAAAATCTAACATATAATGAGTTAACAGGCTTACCAGTAACTTGTATAAGGCTTTAAAAACCTCAAGTAGTCGTTTAATCGGGAAAAACTCCAAATTTTTCTTGAAACTTAAATTTCGTCTTTACTATTTCTTGCTTTATTGAACTCAAAATCGATATCCAAAAGAAGAGGATAAGACTGGTAATTATTTGGCAATGAAGATTTGCAAGAAAATTAGCCAAATTTGAAGTAATTTTGCTAAAAATTGGATGACAAATGAAGAAAATAGGTTTTCTTTGAAGGAGAAGAATGAGAAACAAGTGACATCGAAAAGAAAGCAATTTTTTTATTATTATTATTTTGATATGTAAAATTTTGTTGAAATTCCCATTATTTTTAAAAATTCTAAAATTAACTTGAAATTTTGAAAAGCCTTCATTTTAGTCCTTAAATTCACAAAATATGGTTTACAAAAAGTGCAGTTTCATGATACACCATATATACTTAAAATGTATCAAAAAGGCCTATAAGATTTTCCTATTAATCAATAAAATCTTAAAACAGTTTATAAAACAATATCTCTCATCCATGAGGTCATCATCAATCATTATAAAAATCATTTTCATATAGGTTGAATAAATAATAAATCTTTATATAGAATACTTTGCCTATAAATATATTACAAGATCCAAGTAAACATATCCAGTAATTATATCCAGTGGACTCAAGGTACATATATGAGTCAAGAAAGAAAACATACCCAAAGCGTTGTAGGCTCTTTACTGCTACCACTAGCTCAACGAGAACTAACGCGCCTAACCTGAAAATTATAATGGTAAGGGGTGATTATATGAATATACTCAGTGAGCAAATAAAATGCACACATATATACATACATTGTCACATCCCACATCACTAGTGGGTGAGTTTGAGTTATAGGTTATATAGTTTGGGTTCTCCTAACTCAATAGACGTGTTTTGGGTTGCAAAGCCCAAGAGCAAACCCATGATGAGCTGCATTCCCAAAGCGAACAATATTTACTCGGTTGTTGAGCCTGCGACACGATATATAGATGTTATGTGATATGTCTTCTGTTCTGTAAAATATCCATTATGTCCCCTCACGAAGACGTGAGGTTCAAAAAGAGGGAGAATGTCACATCTTTTATCCCTAGCGGGCGGGCCTAGACTATAGGTTATATAGTTTGGGTTCTCCTGACTTAATAGATACGTTTTTGGTTACAAAGTCCAAGAGCAAACCCGTGATGGGTTGCATTCCCAAAACGAACAATATCTACTCGATTGTTGAGCCTGGATTATTATATAAATGCATCCACATTTCCTAATTCATGATATTAGATTACTTTAACAATATACTTAAATATATATATATATATATACATAATTCATTTAGATCAAACAATTACAAAATAATTTATAGGTCTGCTTATAGTTTTAATCAAACAAATTGAGCTAGTCATACTTTCTCAACCGCTACCTTAACTGAGGTAACGTCGAAACCATCAATAAGTCTTTTATGCATAAAACCATATGCAATGAATTCTTATAGAACAAAAAACCATTTCTCATACTTTATAAAATCATTTATTTTATGTAAAACATGTATTTATAAAATTAATCGTTCATCTCACTGATATTGGCATCGAGTAATTACTTAGTATCATGAGTAACTATCCTCGTAATCCGTCAAATTTAAGATAACCCTATCAAGTCATCAAGACTTTCTATAGGGTATCTATAACCGCACATATGTGCACGACACACAGTGGCTTGCCATAGACTTTCTCCCTTATACCAATTCCACGATGGCTCCACTCATCTATGCGACCTCTCAATAGGTCCGTCCATAGGCTACTTCTCTATAGCTATAGTAAATGTAGGCTTACTAGTCATACAATAAGCCTACTGGCCATGAATCAATAACCGGCTCACTGGCCACATTACTAAAATACATGCATAATCAAACCATTTTCAAATAATGATTATAAAACATATAAATCAAATTCGGACTCCCCAGCCATATCAGCATGTGTATGAAGTAAACTTTTAACTGCATACCAATTATATAAACTATCACAATATCAATTTAAAACATATGAAAACATATTCATTTCAAGTTTCACTTTAACAATTGGCTTGCCATGGGCTTTCTCCCTTATACCAGCGCCACGGCAACTCCATTCATCTATGTAATCACTCAATAGGTTCGTACATAGGCTACCTCTCTGTAGCTACAGTAAATATAGGCCTACTGGCCATACAACAAGCTCACTAGCCATGAATCAATAATTGGCTCACTAGCCACATCACTAAAATACATGCATAATCAAATCATTTTCAAATAATGATTATAAAACATATAAATCAAATTCGGCCTCCCCAGCCATTTCAGCATGTATATGAAATTAACTTTTAACGGGCAGACCAAATATATAAACTATCACAATATCAATTTAAAACATATGAAAATATATTTATTTCAAGTTTCACTTTAACAATTGGTTTGCCATGGACTTTCTCCCTTATACCAGCCTCATGGCAGCTCCACTCATTTATGCGATTTCTCAATAGGTCCGTCTATAGGCTACTTCTCTATAGCTACAATAAATATAGGCCTACTGGCCATGAATCAATAACTGGCCCACTAGCCACATCACTAAAATACATACATAATCAAATTATTTTCAAATAATGATTATAAAACATATAAATCAAATTCGACCTCCCCAACTATTTCAGCATATATATAAAGTAAACTTTTAACAGCAAACAAAATATATAAACTATCACAACATCAATTTAAAATACATGAAAACATATTCATTTCAAGTTTCACTTTAATAATAAAAATCGATTGTTTAACACACAAACAATAAATATATGTGTAACACACATGTATTTACATATTTATGTATGTATAAATTTACTCACTACAAAGAGAAAGTAACCATTCATACTATTAATCCTCTAGCCTACTAGGTCATTCTCCCGGGTTCTCGATACCACACATGCGTAATATAATAAATTTCATGACTTCAAATAATTTAATATATATGTTATAAATGCAATGGTAATGAAAAATATAGCTAAAATTCCTTAGTTTGACAAATTTCACTTCACGAGACTTAACTAACTAAGGTCATTTATTCAATTTCTAACAACAAAATTTCATGGCTGACTTATTCCAATTTCACATTTTCGTCTGAGGCAAATATACACATTCCACTGAGAACCAACTCATATTTTACCATCAAATTTCTCCAATTAACTCTAATTAACATAAATCTACATTTGCTATGCGAAAATCAATGTAAATTTTACATGAACAGTAAACCTAAATTCTACATGTTCTAAAATCTTAAAATTAAACTTATAATAAATTAATAGGCTTGCTGATAACCTGTAGAAATCCTTAGAAATCTTAAATCAACATTTGCACGGAAAAACTCAAATTTTTCTTTGAAACTCTAGTTCCTTCCTTACTTCTTCTTACTGTTTCTAGACCAAAATTGGTATTAATTTGTAAAAGAGGGGTTGGTTAATCACTTGGCAACAAAATTTGCAAGAAAACTCAAAAGATTCGCTAAGATTAGTAAGGAATTCAGAGAGAGAAAGATGTGTGTTTTAGAGAGAGCGAGAAAGGAAAATAAATGAATAAAGATACACTAGGGACTTGAATCCCCCTCTTGAGTATATGTAGGAATAGGCAAAAATACCAAATTATCCTTAAGAGATTTTAGAATTCCCAGAATTACTAGTTGAATTTTACTCTGATTTGCCTAATGTATCGATACTCTTTGGCTTAGGTATCGATACATTCATTAAAATTCAATTTTAGAAATGTCTTTGATACAATGTATCGATACTTTTACCTCTAAGTATTAATCCATTTGAAATGTATCGATACCTTTATATAAGGTATCGATCCGGTTCATCTTATAATTATTTTTGAACTCTTTGTTTCTAAATGTATTGATACTTTCTCCATATATATCGATATGGTCGACTTGTAATTTCTTCTTCTTTCTAAGTCTTTGACTTGCAAAGTATCAATACATTTTATAAAGATATTGATCTCTTTATTAGGTATCGACCTGCACCTTTAATGTATCGATACTTTGATACATGTATCAATATCCTCAGTTTCATGTATTAATATTTCTTACTCAAAAATAATTTTTCATATAAATTTTAAGCTGAAACCACATATTCTATATATAAATAATTTTATTCTCTTTACAGGGGCTCTGCCCCCTACACCTCTGCAAAGGCGCTGCCCCTTGACCCCACTCGTTAACCGGCGAGCGAGATCGCAGAGTGTGTAAGTGTAAGGTAATATACAGTAACTCATTTTATGCTAAACCATAATACTCAACACATTGAATCTCATACCATAAGCTGACTTAAGCTCAACTAAGTCTCGATATTGTGTCAACTAACCATTAATAATTCATATATGAATATGAATATCATACATTGACTACTTTAACCTTATGTTCAAATAACAAGGTTTACATAATTTACCCAAAAGCAAATAGAAAATCAATTAATAGATTCATTTACTGATAATGTAATTATGAGCAAGTCATAAATACCTTGCCTATACACCAACTCGAGTGATTGTTCTTGAATAATAATCTTATCAAAAGGTTGTAAATTATTCATATGTTGCATGCCAAAAGCGTAACAGGCCATTTAGTGTGAAATATATTATTTCGTGGAAAAGGAAAATGAAAAATAAAGATCTTGTTAAAAATAATACTCGAGCTATTGATTTTATTATTATTATTTATTATTACTTAATTATTAAGTAATTTGATAAAATAAAAAATTTTAATGAATGAATTAAATTTCACAGATTTTGAAATCCATCAATGAAAAATTGTCAAGCTTGTTTTCATTTATGTATTTTGATACATGTGTAAGTATAAAACAAAAAAAATTAAGAAAATGAAGATACGACCATTTTGAGAAAGAGGAAGAAAATTTTTCCTTGACATTTTCTAAGGAAAATAAAAAAGGAAAAATAAAAAATAAAAGAGAAAAAAAATTGTTTTATCTTGTAATATCTTATTTCTTAATAGTTAGGAATATTTTTTTAATTGTAGAAAATTATTCAAGGCTTGTTGAAGCCTCTAATAGTTGTATTACAATCTTAATCAAGTCTCCAAACATATAAATCAGAAATATTGTGGAGACAGTTAGCTTTTTTGAATTTACAAAATGGGGTATAATTTATATATTATTCTTGTTATTTTTGTTTAGATTTGTTAAAAAAATTTAAAATTTACATAATTTTTAGTTATAATCCTTCATGAGTTTTTTCGCACAACTGTATGACAATTGTTACTTCTGGTCAGTGGAAACCGTTTCCCAACATGATGTTGCCTCATTAAAAATATTGCCAAAAAAATTCAGTAGGATATAAACTGGTTAAAGGGAAAAAGAGTGTAGCATACCTCTGCCCAATATAATTACTGAATAATATGCTCCCCTTGATGACATTTTTCCCCTCAAACTAACATATATCAATTTGTTAACCTATAGAGTCGACATATGTCATTGTTATGAAACAAATTCTTAAGGGTTGATATAAGTAAAATTTTGGTGGAACGTCCAGTAAAGTCATCAAAGGAACATTGTTGTAGAATAATTTAGGTAAAATAAGCTTTGTTTTGTTTTCCTTTATATATTGTCTTCTAACTTAAGTAATATAAGCATTATTCTTTTCAAATATTATTGTTGAAATATCTATAGTAGAAGACAAATTACATATAATTTGGATATGATGGATACAAATCTCAACCATAAACATTTCTTGCTTATGTCATGTTGTACAAGAATCTCAAAGTAATTAGAAGAGCTAGCAATGAAAGTTTGCTTTGTGGATGACTATAAAATTGTTATATTATTGAAAGTTAAAATATATTTTGTTTATGAATAGGCTTTACAGGGATTAGAAAGATTACCAACATATGTATAACCAATAAGTCACGGATTTCATGTTGGTTCATTTAAATAAAAAAATCCAAAGTCTATTGTTCAACGAAAATAACGAAAAATATGTTTCATGTCATTCGAATGACATCTAGTAGGTTCAAAACCAAATGATGCTAATAAATTAATAGATTATGCTATATGATTTAATACATTATGCCAAATATAAACAAAAAACAAAAATTACATTGAGATATAATACTTTTGAACAAAGTTTTTCTTCATCTTTTTTAGGGCAAAATAAATCATTTCGAGAATTTAGAGATCAAACAACCATACAAGTACTTAACAGATGAACTTTAATCATATTAAAATATTTCAAAATCGTTTCAACATAAGCAGATTGATGGATAAATAGTCCGTTAAAGTTGTGCTCAATTTGCAACTCAAGACGATATTTAGTTCTCCCCAATTTTTTTTATTTCAAATTCAATTTTCAAATATTTAACAAATTTTAAAAGTTCTTCAAGGTTCCAATTATATTCATGTCATTGACATAAATTACCACAATGGTAAATTTATATTCTTATTTCTTTACAAATACACATGGGTATATCGGATTATTAATGTATCATTCTTTTGTTAAGTATTCGCTCAGGCATTTATACCACATGCACTCAAATTGTTTGAATTCATACGAGAATCGTTGTAGCTTGATTGAACACAAACTATGATATTTTGATTTATATGATTCAATCATTTTCAGTTATTCAGATTTTTTCATATAAATGTTGGCATCAAGTA
Organism: Cedrela odorata; assembly: GCA_035584115.1. Lineage (NCBI taxonomy): Eukaryota > Viridiplantae > Streptophyta > Magnoliopsida > Sapindales > Meliaceae > Cedrela > Cedrela odorata. The sequence goes on along the minus strand of JAXCLQ010000007.1, from coordinate 612,228 downwards.
ACCTATAAAGTAAGTTGTCACTACATCCACAAGACTTAGAACAAGTATTTCTAAGACTATTAAGCTTATCAAAATGTAATTATATCCATTATAGGATAATATGTTTCATCAATATTAATTCAAGGCCTTTGAGAGAAAACCTTGAGCAATGAGTTACACTTTATTTCTAACAATCACTTTATTTTCATTATGTTAACTGACAATAGCTCATTTTTATGTAATAGGTTTGACATCTTCAGGTGTTTGGACTATAGGTTCAAATACTTCACGTTTGACAAAAGAAGTCAATTTTACTAGAATTGCTTTTTTCTATTAAGGCCAATGATGTCTCTTTCTACATTCATTGACAGTTTGTGAATGTTAATCATATTTCATAATTTCAATAACTATTGTAAATGAGAATATATACTCGACGTTTATTTCATTATGATCCCACATTTCTCTTTTATATGTATAATTTGTCAAACTTTTCTTCATTTTTGGATTCTTATGCATATTTAAAAACTTAGGTGTCAAAATTATTACCATTGATTTTTATTATTATGGATAAATATTAACAAGATTTTGACACTTAGCCACTTTACATGATGTCATATGTCAAACAAATATTTAATTAAATATTTTTAAAATATTTAATTCATAAATATTAGGTGTCATAATTCACACCCTTAATTTGCATCATAAAGGATAAGCATGAGGAAGATTTTGACACTTGACAATATTTGATTTTTTCATTTGTCAAGCAATGATTCATTTGATTTTATTACTTAGCAACATCTTATGATGCTACTTGTCAAATAAGTATTTATTTGATTTACAATAACATTTATTAAATATTAATAAATAAACTAATTTATTTATTAATATATAAATTAAATAATATATCAATCAGTTTCTCGTATATTCATAAATTATATTTACGATATTAATAAATTACTGGAACATTTTTTGAACTTAAGGGTGTTAGTTCGTTATTGTCAGAAAATTTATTTTTTATTTTTAAATAATAAGTTGTCTTCTGATCAACTTATCGGAGCAATTTAATTTTCATCAATACGAAACATTATTAACTGGCTTAATGATATTTATTTTATCTATTGTCAACTTACCGGTTAATATGTGTGACCCCTTAGGTTCAACTTGAATTGGACATGAGTCAATACAAACTATTTCACGTCATTTCGGTACAACTCATTGTAACCGAAGTTATTAATGATCATGAGTGATCTTTAGCAAAATATCATGACCCTTAGAATAGAAAGAATAAATCTTCGAATAAACCCATATAGTCGCACTTACGTATTGTAAAGTTTCTTTGTTGTCGACTCTTGATTGATTACGGGCCATGGTATCATCAAACCCCTAACTGAATCACAGGATCAAAAACTCAATTATATACTGGATTAGTGTATTCACAAAACTCTTTTTCTAAAATGACGTACTCTAGCCAAAGATTTTATTCCTGCGTATGACAGTCATGCCTAGGATCTTAAGCTCAAATATCTTAACTAGAAGATTTTATATTGATCATCACCTGTCCTCATACAATAAGAACACATTGTCATCAAGTTTCTTTCACTAGGCGTGGTTAGTCCAGTGCGATATAGATAAGTGAACGATGTGTCTCAGTGCAGAAGATAGTTATGATATCTCAGGTCAAATGACTGGTGGTACACTAGTAGGCTGTGTGATGAACTATTGACTGTGGATATTCACTCATGTGATTCGTCACGTTTAGTAACACGTTTTCTAACGTATTACTCATGTTTATGCTCTTTTAACACGAGACTTCTTACCTAATTATTAGCATCTAATACTAATTATTGACAGCATCTGAATATACCAGTCATGCAACGTTATCATCCTTAATGACATTATCTCAACCGATTACATACTTACATGTATTTAATCGAAGACTCTGTACTCATATATACAACTCTTTGCAGATAGAGTATCTAAAACATAATATATCTTGAGACCACATTTTATAAATTTATATAATTGCAACAACTACCACAAATGATAAATAGTATCATATCGTTAATCATAAATAACTAATTATTCATGATTAATTAGTAATATGTATAAATTGTTATAGATATGCTATAGAACCAATCGTGTCATATGATTCCGAGATATCATTTATTATATATAAATATATTTTTGTAATTAATTGTAAAATTATTTACAATTAATAAAATGATATTTATATCATTTTGCATTTACAAATGTTGTAATATTTAAATAATACAGAATGAGATCTCGTGATGTATTATGATATCAAAACTTTATCTATAAAAAGTTGTAGATATGAGTACAAAGTTTTTTTATTTGAATACATTCGAATCAATTTCTGGTTGAGGTGATGTTATATGAGAGTATAATATTACATGACTGGTATATTTGATGCTACCAATGATTAGTATTTGATACTAATAATTAGGTGACGAGTCTCATGTCACAAGAGTATAAACTTAGGTGATACGTTAGAGAAAGTGTTACTAAATGTGACGAATCATATGGGTGATTATCTACAGTTAATGATACGTTATACAACTGTATTAGTGTACCACTAGTCCTTTGACCTGAGGTGTCACGCTTGTCATCTGCACTGAAGCACATCGTTTACTTGTGTATATCACACCGAACTAGCTACGCCTGGTGAAAAAAATTTGCTTGCAATGTTATGTTAGTGTATGAAGACAGGTGATGACCAAGATGGAATCTGCTGGCTCAGATATTGGAGTTTGAGATCCTAAACGGGGATGTCATACATGAAAAATGAAATCTCTAGGTAGGGTACGTGTTTCTGAAAAGGTATTTTCAGATACACGAATTATACATATGATTTGAGTTCCTGTTCCTATGATTGAGTTAGAGGTTTGACTATTTTATGACTCACACTTGATCGAAAGTTGACAATAAAGAGACTTTATTACATGCACATATGACTATATGAGTTTATCTTGAATATTGATTCATTTGTGTCGGAGGGTCGTGACATCTTGCTAGAGGTTGCTCATGATCATTGAGAACTTCAGATGTAAGAAGTTGTACCGAAGTAATACGAAAGGGTTCGTATTTACTCATATCCAGCTCACGGTGGATTTAAGTGGTCACACACATTACCAGTTACTTGATAATGATGGTTATTATTATTATACAATATTAATTAAGTTAGTTAATGATATTGTTCCGATACTTTGATCGGATAACAATTTAATTTTTTATTGTAAATAATTAATTTTTCGGCTAAAACATACTTAACACACGTATGCGTGAAAAATATTTTGATAATAATTCGAATTACATAAATATGATATTCGGATATATGAAGACTTGGAAAAGATATTTTGTTATAAGAATATTAATAAATAAATAATTTATTTATTAATGATTAAATAATTATTATTTGATCAAATAGATTTTTAGTTGACAAACAACTATATGATATTGTCAAGTGTCAAATTCTTGATTAAATATCGTTCATTCATTTTGAATCAATAGATAAGATTATTTTTTTAATTATGATTAAAGAAAAATACAAATAAAAGATATTTTTTGCATTTAATATTTGAATATCAAACATTGTAAGAGATGTAATGATTATATTTTATATATTATATTGTATAATAAATAAAATATATATCTCTCTCTCTCTTACACTCGCCATTAATATAAATATATACTAAAGTGTTTAATATTATTATTATGTTAAGATTATTTTCATTCATTAAATGAATAAACGGAATTGAAATAAATTTTGAAATTCATGGGTGAGAGCATAACACTTGTAATCCATTATGTTTGTTTTGAACAAAATAAATGGATGAAAACAAGGATTACGTGGGATGAGATTTCATAAGTTGATTTTCAATTGGAAATTGAAAATTGCAATAGCCTTCTTCTTCTTCCTTTTGCCTTGGACGTCATTTTTGAATGGTGAGAGAAATTTGTTTTGAACAAAATTCTTAAGGGAGAAAGAAAAGAAAAGAGAAGAAGAGGAAAGATATGAAAAGTGTTTCATGGATTTTCTTTTCTTCTTAATGAACAAGTAGAAATTTTTTAAGGAAGAAAATTTTTTATTAACATGGTGAAGTTAGTACACTTGTTCAAGGTCTCCTAACATAAATTTGAGCAACTGAAATCTATCGTAATCAAACTAGTGTGTGTGACACGCATTCAAGCTAATTAAGTAGTTTGTTTCAGACATCAATATTTAAGGTATGTGTACTTTATATAAGTTAATGTTTTGTTTAAATTTTAAAATATGCATATGTACATATCTATGGTCATTTGAGAACCTTTCCACAAGGTCCGTGTGACGGACATGGCTCTTTCCCCTCTCTATTGACAGTCGCGTGCCTGAAAACTTATCCCGCACATTGCACCTCCGCCAGTAACTACTTTATCATAAATTACATATAGCTCTAATCTAATGACATAATTGGTTCTAAGCCATATCTTGAACACGTCAAACACATCCAACATCACTTATCACATCCAACAATTATTTTCTCTTTATTGAAGGTTATTGTGAGTTAGGTGAGGTCTCACGTAACTTTTCTTAGGAAGGGTAAGAGATAATTCAAAGTGAATTTTTTATATTTATATACTATTTTTAGATTTTTACCTCTTGAATTATACTATATTAATATTTTAACTCTCTTAAATTTTCAATTTTACTTTCATCAATAATAATATGATACATTGTAGAAGAAACAATCTCCCATCAATACGAGGAAATTAATAAAAATTTTGTTTGGAGTTGTGGTGTTTCTATTGTGTTTAGAAAATAAAGTTAAAAAAATATTTGATAACACTAACTTTTATTAAATTTCACTTATTTTTTATTTATATTTAACATGTAGTGCTCTCATCTCATAATAATTATGGCTCAAAAATCAAACAAAATTAAGTTCAATATTAATCACTATACACCAAAGATTAGGGTTTGAAGAAAAGTATAAGAGAATGAAACGAGAACCAAGAAAACTGGTTAGTAAAAATAAAATTAAAGTTATTTTAAGATTTGTGGATATTTAGAAATAAAAATAAAAATTTTAAATTTGATGAAAAATGCAAAAGAAATTGGATTTAAGGAAATTTTGAATGGTGTAATAGAAAAATAAATTAAAATGTATTCAACCTCCAATATTATGAGTCACTGCATGCCTGTGGCATTTTATTTCATTAAAATAACTGATAGTTTCTAAAAATATTGTACTCTCTTCCCGAGGTGATTCTGTCACTACTCGCCCACATACACATGTGAATTTTGAAATTTAATTAATTAATTATAATATATGCTATTAATTAGGATCAGCATGATATCCTCACGCGTTTCTAAAGGTCTCGGAGCATTACCCCCCCACCACCACCTCAATATCTCCTTCCTCGCTTGTTTTAATGGATATTGAAAGGATCTATGAATGGCAAAGCAAGTGGGATATTAATAATAATAATAATAATAGTAATGAACAACACACAGTGAATACAGCTGGCTCTCATTTGTTGATTCAAACTTTAAAGGCTTAATTTAATTGTATGTATACCTATTAGGTCAAGCTCATCAGTATCAGCAGATCAGGCAGTACTCTCAAGAGATCAATTTTAACCTAATTTCTTTCATTTGCAGAATGAAATCTTCAGTTCCAGTATTCTTCTGTCTCTTTGCAATAACTTTCTTAGAAGGTCAAAATCATGTTGCTGGTTTCAACTACTTTCTTTTCCAAGTAAGTAATAAGAATATTCTGAAGACAGAATATCATTTATATATACACACGTTGAATAATTAATATTCTTAAATATACCGATTATTTTTAGTACTGTATTTATTTTAATGTACATAAATGATAATATTTATAAATATTTTTTACAGTGGCCAGGATCATATTGTAGTGCAAAGCATGGTTGCTGCTATCCGAAGACAGGAAAACCAGCAAAAGATTTCACCATTGGAGGATTTTGGCCCAATGATCTTATGAACTCCATGCCTAAATACTGCAATAATCAAAGTCTCCTCGATGTATCCCAGGTATTTATAATATATGCTTAATTTCTCAATGATGATATTATTTATTTATTTATTTAGTTTGTGGATTGTATAGATACAAGATCTAAGAAAGAAATTGGACAAAACTTGGCCAGCACTGAAATGCCCAAGCAGGAGAAGCAGTGAGACTTTGTGGAGGTATGAATGGCTAAAATATGGAACCTGTTCAGGCTATACTCAACATGAATACTTCGAAGCTGCCCTAGCTATCAAGCAAAATGTTGACCTTCTCAATATTCTCAAAAATGCAGGTAATTAATTAAATCTACACTTTCCTTTCCTTTTATAATATTATATATATACACACACATATTAATTGATTATGGTGTCAAGCGAAACCAGAATTTAAATTTTAAGCGGAGTCAGAATTAGAAATTTGGAGAACCAAAATATTAAAATAGTATATTAGAGGGACCAAAGTCTAAAATATCAATAAATCTGAAAGCAAAATGTTGAATTTTTAAATATTTTGTGGAACTTGGGAGACTAGAGCTCCTCTAGACTCTTTAATTTATAATTCCGCCTCTTGTTATTGTATATAGTTTGGGGTTGGTTTAGTATTGAAAATATAATAAAGTATCATTAAAAGTTGGTGTTATTAAATATTTTTTTAATTTTAAATTTTAAAATAAAGTAAAATCACCTTAATATCAAAAAAGCTCTTAGTATATTAGCGACAAATTATAATACAATTGTTGTAATATTATATCCTATGTAGTTTGCAATTGTATATATTAATTTTTTTAAATGAACTTAAGAAATATAACAAAATTTTTCGTAAAATATTATAGTATAATTAATTTAATAAAATAACACTTAATATTTGAGTAGTAACATTTTACTGTAGCAACTAATATCGAATAGCATAGATTACAAATATTGAACAAGTAATACTATGCAAAGTTAGACTAGTAATATCTTACCATTTACTATTCAATCTCATTTCATGTGTACTATTCATTGTGTAACTTGTACAATATCACATGTAATTACTTTTGTATTAATGATATTATTTAAATTTTGTTTGAAAATGTTGTTATTTAGAGGTGATAAAAGAGTTGGGCCGCTTGATTCATAAATAGTGTTTGTCCGACCCTTTATAGACCCAAGTTGGGTTGAAAGATAAGAGTTTAGATTTGTAAATTGAGGCCAATTCGCAGGTTTATTTTACTTATTTATATATTATATATATTAGAATTTATAAATAAATATTAAATAATTTGTCTTATAACATATTTAACGTATTTATATATTAAATCATTATAACTCTTTTATTTTAAATCAATTTAAACTTACAACATTAATTAAATTATTTTTTTAATTAATTTTTTTAAAATTTTGAGTTCATCCAAACACAAACTCGACATAGTTTGAGTAAGCCAAACTTTATAGACCCAAGTCGGACTGAAAGATAAGAGTTCAGATTTGTGAGTAGAGGTCAACCCGTGGGTTTATTTTACTTATTTATATATTATATATATATATATATATATATATTAGAATTTATAAATAAATATTAAATAATTTGTCTTATAACATATTTAACTCATTTATATATCGAATGATTTTAACTCTTTTATTTTAAATCAATTTGAACTTACAATATTAATTTATTTATTTTTTAATCAATTTTTTAAAATTTTGAGTCGATCCAAATACAAACTCGACATAGTTCGAGTAGGTCATACTTCTGAATTATCGGATCACATTTTTATATAGGCTCGCCTAGACCTGTCAACAGTCCGAGCCTGAGCCTAGGTTGGCCTAATACATGAGACAGCGTGGGCCCATTTTTGTGGGTGGGCCCATTTACAACCTACATTTGTTGTAATTTAAAAATAAAATAAATAAAATATTTAATAAAAATTAATTTTTAAATTGGGATTGATTGTTTTTTTCATAGAAAATTTAACATCATCTATTGATTTGATTGGGCAGCAGTCACAACTTCAAAACAATTAACATACCAAATTGTATATGTTTACAGGGATTGAGGCAAATGGAACATCTTACGGATTTGGTGATGTATACAAAGCTATTGAAGATGAAGTTAGATTCATGCCAGCATTCTTTTGTAATCGTGACAAGCTTGGCAACTATCAACTCTTCCAAATTATATTGTGCGGACGATCAGATGGCAGATTAGAAGATTGTCCAGGGCTTCCCAGATCTACATGCGCAGAAATTATCAAGTTTCCGTCCTTCTAAGTATGAAACTGCCCGAAAACTTGTGCACCCGAATCTGAAGTAGTTGAGAGAGTTCACACCAATAAGCTCAAAACAAATTAATTATTGTACTTTGAAAAACAAAATAGTGTATTTTGAGTACTTTAATGAAATATTTGAATTATGAACATTTTGATTAAGGGATAATGTTAATTATGAGTAGTAATTATCGATAATAAAATTAGTAATTATTTAATATGTGACAGTAATATAAATACCAATACTAATTTTCAATGAACATAGTCAAGTTCTCTATTATAATTTTTTTTTTTCAATTTATGTATTATATTTGAAAAGTTCAAGAAATGTAACATAGAACTTGACAATTGTAATACAAAAAATTTGGAGACTCTCAATAGCAATGACCTCTAATATGTATAAAGGGTAAGTATAATCTAATTATGTAAATAATTTTTTTAGCCTAATGTCAATCACTAACCACATGTTTTATAGGATGTCACACACTTACTTAATTGTTCAAATAGTGTCATTTAACTAATTTGGATGGGTCTGTTTTATTAGTCTAAAGGTCACTTAATTTAAGGTAATTAAGATAATTTATTTTTAAATTAATGAAAATCTTGAGACATTTGTAGCGAGCGTGTGTGAGGGCATGATTGAAGGGTAGCTAATTAAAGCTTGTGGAGATCCAATGGGACAGCTCAAACAAAGATGAAGACAGAAAGGATTCCTTCCTTAGTATATGTAAACTTGTAATTAAAATTGATAACAATAAAACAAACTTGTCTCTTATACGTGGAACAACACTTGACTACTTCACTTGCTCAAGTCAAATCCATTATTTTTATTTATTATTTATTTGCTATAAATACATTTAATACTCAGATTCTGCTCAATTATCATACAACATTATTATCTTCACACAAGTTGAACATATGATAAATTTTCTAATATTTTTTAATTTATTTTAATTAATTAATTTTTTTTTATGTATAATTAAGAGAATCTAATCCAACTAGGCTGAGTCAACTTTAGTTTTGAGATATGACTCTAAATATCAATACTAATTTTGGTCATTATAATGATATTTTAGATTAAGCAGTTGATTAACATTGTATTTGAGTAAAAAATTCTATGTTTAATCTAAGAAATTTCTTAATTTCTATCTCTGTTTGATCTGTATGTCTAATAATCGAAGACTTGATAAATTTAATTTTAAAAACTAATATTAAGAATAGATCATATTTTTATATAAGTTATTATACAAATTTTAGATAATTAAATCACTACACATTCATTGACTAAAATTAAGTCTGGCATATTTGAGTGAAACTTGTTTATTTTTTTACTAATATTTGATATCTCGTATTTCCATTCTATTTCACTGGTGATTTAAAAGTTATCACACTTCGTATCAGATAAAAACGAAACCTAACCATTCAAAATAAATTAACCCGATAATTTTAAAATAAGATAAGAAATTGTGAAAAAAATTAGAATTCCTAATTGCAACTCCTAATACTATATTCTTATTGATTAATTTGTTAAACTTAGGGCCTTGTTTGAAATGGTTGTCTTTTGAATTTTAAGTTACAATTACTACAAAATGAAATCAGTAGATATGAAATATAAGTATAAAAATGAGTAATCTCTATTAAAAAATTATATTGTCAAGAACTTTAACTTTAAGATTGATTACTAATATTTATATTTTTATGAATTCACCTTGTACTAAATTTTAGTTCAAACCATAATATTATCCTAATTAAAGTCGTTATTCAATACTTTTTAAGTATTTTAAGATCAAAATGATTAACTAATATAATTAGCAAATGACTTACTCTTTCACTCTTGACATTGAAATTTTAGGCACTCCATGTGATGGCAAGCATGTATAAATTGAGAATTTTGTTGACTTTGTCCTTGAAATATATTATATTATCCAGTGTCCAGCCAATCTTATGTGTTAAATCAATGTGGCAATCGTATAACTGCTTTGCTGGCAGACTTTGCACACTTGATATCTTTCCACTTTTATCCTTTCTTTAGGAAATTATAGATAACTATGAACTGTGAAATGTATCATTTATTTAATAAACGTCATATCACTTGCGACACAATTGAGATAAAAAAAAAATTGGGACATGTTGTATTACACATTACCAAAATCAACCTCAAATCGGAAACGATAAACAACTATTTTAAGTCTTTTAACTATTTTATATATTATCTAGCAATGGAGTATGTCACCGAGCTTGGGAGAAGATTTCTTCAAATTAGGTGTAAAATTTTGGGCGGTGCCATAATATAGTATATAACACATGCATAGGAAATTCTATGCAATTTTTCATTTTATGGCTAATACTTCTGCATAAGATTAATGTTTTAAAGTGAAGTCCCATAATCAAGGGCTTTAATTCAGTCAATCTGTAAAGTGTAGCCAAATTTCATTAATGAATCAAAACTCAATGAACCCAACTGTCAATCATTTCTCTAATCTCTCTGTCTTCCAATAGTGCAACTATATTCTTTAGGTCACTACTGGTTTATTGGGTGTCATGAATCATGATGGATGATCATTGTTCACATTCCATGGGAAGAATAAGAAAACCCCTATGAAGCAAAACAAAATTTTTACGGTTGTTCTTGAAATTGTTATCAGGCGGGCAGTCCGTGCCTTGTGTTGATGACCAAATTCTACCAAGAGATTGACAGAACAAAATGCCGACGGTCCCACCATTTCCCTAATTTCTCCACGTGTCGAAAGATTCGGCACACCACGAATCAGGCAGTAGAAGACGTTGAGTCCGATCCAACTGTCATCATCAGCCGGCCTAATCTTTTGGCGCGGTTCAGTCCCCAACGTCTCTCCCATTTCAGATCCGTTATCAACGGTCTTTTATTTTAAATTCAAAAAAACAAAAAAACAAAAAAACAACAACAATAAAGTAAAGTAGTTGTATAAAATAAAAGCCAAACCGAACACACCCAACGACAACAATTATAACAACGCGTTCTTGAAAACGTAAGCAAATTAATAATAGCCGTTATTATAGGCGTCGGGCTAATATCATTACGATCCCCAAAGTTCTACATTTTTAGAAATAAAAGTATAATTTGTTAATATATTTAAATAAGTCCCTTATTACCCCTACTAAAATACCAAATTACCCTTGTAATATTAAATTTTAATCATCAACATACATGCATGTAACTTAAAAATAAAGAATATTTCGGTCATTTTAATAGAAGTTGAAAATTTATTTGATACAAATAAATGAATAATCTTTATTTATAGAAATGTAAAAAATTGAAGGACCGAATATTATTATTCCATTATAATACTTATTGGCATTGATGTGATTCATAATGTCTAATGAAGACAGACAATATAACATAACTTGTAATATTGGAAACTTTGCTTATAAGTTTAATTTTATATTACACCCCATAATATTTTCAAGAGTATAAGAATTATGGCACATACACACCATACATTTTACAAAATTGATATAGCAATTTTTAACATATAAAATTTTAAATATTAATATTTTAAGAGAACTCTTCTTATGAATGAATGTGCATAGAATTAGTATGAATGTGAACATGATATTGTAACAATTTCACCATATTTGTATTAACAACATTTAAAGAATTTGAAACTAGTACCAAATTGATAACATATTATCAATTATTTTTGTGCTACTAGTATATACTAGTACCAATATTGTAGCTAGTAGTGTCGTTGTTAATAGCAATATTATTATTAATTATGTGTGTTGAGTAATACGCGTAAATTGACAGACCAAGTCCCCCGCAAGACAGCTCTAAAAGGGCAACAACAAACAGAAACAATCATGAAATGAATTGAATTCAATTCAACAGTCTGACCATTCTCAGTATTACAAACAATTCTCAGATCATCTTCTACCTATATTAAGCAATTTCTCTTCCTAAATTTTCTCTTAACTTCCAACATTAGCCACACAGATTTCTTCAAATACTCTCCCCTTATTTCACACCCTTTCTTCCCCAGATGCCATCCATTTTCTTGAGAGTCTTCCTTCTTTACAATCTCCTCAACGATTTCATTCTCTTTTCGGTTCCCAAGAAACTCCGTTTCTTGCTCCCCACCTCTTGGTACGCCACCCAGCAGCAGCAGAAGCAGCAGCCGCTTCAGTCTCAGATTTCATTCAAAACAATGGATCCGGCAGAGCTCGACCGTGTGTTTCAAATGTTTGATCGGAACGGTGACGGAAGAATATCCATGAAGGAGTTGAATGATTCGTTGGAGAACTTGGGAATTTACATCCCGGACAACGAACTGACGCAGATGATCGAGAGAATCGACGTTAACGGAGATGGGTGTGTCGACATTGACGAATTCGGCGCGCTATACAAGTCGATAATGAACGAGCGTGACGAGGAAGAAGACATGAAAGAAGCGTTCAACGTGTTCGATCAAAACGGTGACGGATTCATCACGTTTGACGAGTTGAAATCGGTGTTGGGTTCGCTCGGGCTTAAGCGAGGCCGGACCATAGAGGATTGCAAGCAGATGATCATGAAGGTTGACGTGGACGGTGACGGCATGGTTGATTTTAAAGAGTTTAAGCAGATGATGAAAGGTGGTGGATTTAGTGCTTTGACTTGACAAAATCATTCTTAGAAATTTGAGTCTTTTTTATTTTTCTAACGGTTGTAAATAGTTCGAAAATCATACGATTTGGTGATCAGACGGCCACCGGCTTTGCCATATGGCGGGGCCACATTGCATCGTAGAGAGTCTTCTTATGAAGTTGGTCATTTGGGCAAGAGGAAGAAGAACATTTTAATTATAAAAGAAAGCAATTTATTTTATTTTTGGGTTTTATTTTACTATTATTATTTTCATCCTTGATTGTAAGATTTGGTTTGACAGATTTTAGGAGTGTTTTTTTTTGTTGTTTCTGATATTCTTATTTGCCATTTGATTTCCAATTTGCTGTCAGCAATTGATTACTCTTCCAACTTCTTAAGCTTCCTTTCCATTGAATTTACAATACAAATTTTATATCATAATTAATAATTTTTATATCATAAACAATCTGATAAATGCCGCAACGCTAACACGTAGTGCTGACGCTTTCTTTCTGATAATGCACGCCATCTAAAATTACTAGAAATTGTAGAATTACTAGTGTTAGGTCAACAACATTCACACCTCTCTTACCAAACGGGACGTGAATGTAACGTCCCCATTGTAATTAGTACGTCTCTGTTTAAAATTATTGTCAGACGTATATTCATTTCAAAAACCATCAATTATGGCAGTATTTAAAATTTAATTATAGAGCCAAACTTCAAACACACTGTATTCTACCATCTTTCATTACTGTATTTAGGTGCGGCTGAACAAGAAAATCCATGAGAAACACTCAACAAGAACTGCGGCAGGTGAGGATGAGGCAAGGGTAGAAAAGAAAAAAGGCCTTGAAACTACATATAACCAACCTTCCAGTTGCTGATCAACACCAGCAGCAACATACATTCTAAGATTGATATCTTTAGGTTGGCTTTGAAGATCAAGAAGAAATTCCTGTCAGTATTAAACTGTTCCCCAATGACAACAATTGCATTGGTGAAAAAGAAAAACTTAACACCAATCGATTGGAGAATCGCCCACGGCCCTATTAAACAGTTAGATTTAAAGTAATTCATTTCATTTGTTACACTTTCAGGAAATGAACTTGTCACTATAACAGTCTTCGTCAACTTGAACATGTGCTCAACTCTACTAGGAAGAGAAACACTAGAAACAACCCCAGCATGCAGTTTTCAAGTTGTGTTGTTTTCCAAGATGCATTTTCCGAGTGACTCGTGCCAAAGGCTACTGATAAATTCAGCCTAAATTCAGCCTTAAAAGGACATCCGACCTGGTGATCTTGATGCTTCTAATTTGATTGTCAGGCTATTAGGATTGAATGACGTACCCCAGACAAAAAACTAGCAGTCCTATTTCAGTGTCTGAGAAGCTATAGATCATCAAGTTCAATTTCTTTCAAGCTGTTTACAATGTCTTCAACTCTTACTGACATGAAGTCAGCGTGTTCTTCAAGATCTTTGAGAACCATGTGTAGCTGTTGTTGTACTGCTGCAGATCGTTCTCTTTCCCGCTGAAGTTCATCGTATAGATCCTGTATTTTCTTATCCTTTTCTTCCTGCATGTTCATGATAATAATAAATTTTTAAGTGCCAAGGATATAAAAAAACTAAAATATTGATTAATTAAGTACTGAAACAAAGAGGTTTATGCCTAAATGTTATAAATATACCGTTAGATTGATCCATATTACCATTGTTTTCAGGAAGAATTCAAGACATACCTCACTGAGTATATTTACAATTGGCAGTTCCCCGGGAAATTTACCGTGAGTCAGTAGCTTGTGGTTGTGATCTTGGACAAATTTGGTAACAACCCATTTACCTCCATCCCTTGCTGCCAACCTTATCATCGCTTTACACCCTTCTCTTGTAACCGGTCGAGGAGGAAGAACCCTGTCTTTTCTAAGTGCATGCTTTGCAGCACGGAAACCTTCCCTAGAACAAACAAAGTCCCGGCCAATTATAGCCATGTTCTTTAGTGAGTGTCGGATTCGATTTGTTCTTATAGTGAAACCTGTACGCTTGGCATATTCATAATAGAAATCCCTTGCATCTTCTAGTGATGGAAAAGTCATCCCAGTATAGAGTTCAAAACTTCCTGAGCTTTGTGCTGTTAAACCTTCTATCGATGGTATCATCAAATTCAAGTCATCATTTACAACATTGTGTGAATCGTAGTGCTGCAGCAACCCATCTTCTGTGGTTTCATTTTCATCAAAACTTTCCAACGTTTCATTATCCGAGACACCTTCACAATCTACAAATTCATGTCTAGCAGAAGCCGCCATAATATTCCTACAAATAGAATGCTATCCAATAATTAGTTCCAGTTCCTCTAGATACACATAAGTTTTAAATACTACTAATCAAACACTACTAGTAAATTTAAAACACACACTCCGAATTATTGTATCATTCTCGACACACACTTTCATTAAGTGCAAAATAAGCACAAGGCAAGATCTGAATAATTAACAAATGACTAAAACTAGGAAAAAGAAAAAGAAGAGAGAACCAACAATCATCTCTCTCGTTTCTTCCTCAAAAATATTCCATGTAATAAAATATTTTCTTCTAATGATAAGCATCTGCTAAGCTTCAATTCCAAATTACCTTAGAAACAGAGCCCCAAGGATCATATAGTTACAACTCAATATATCAAGTATTTTTTCTTCTTCGGTTTCTTTTCCTTGACATATTTTTAGTTATTTATGAAGTTCATATATTTGTAGAGAATTTATCATGTATTCCTGTTACATTTAACAAAATTATCTTAGAATTAGATCAATCACATTGATTCAATGTTTCCAAAATTTTAAGCAATAATCATATGTTCACAAAATTTTCCGGGTAAGATTAATTTCAAACCAAGCTCTATGAACTGATAACAAAGAATGCAACTTAATTGGTTAAATAAACCAAATTTTCTCATTTTCGAGGAGTGAAAATCAGCGGAGACAATATAAACACCTGAATTTTTCATTTCTGCTGAATTTTCTCAGCAACCAAACTGAGATTTAAACCCAAGAAAGAAAAAAAAAAAAGCAGAACATCAGAGCAAAAAATTTACAACTCTTCACTTCTTTTTAAAAAATTACACCAAACCCAGTTCAGGAATCACTCCACACATCCTCTCCTCAACTTCAAGAATAAAAATAAATGAAACATAGATTGAAAGACAGTAACTGAACAAGCAGGAGTAATTAAACTGAATAAACGAATAAAAATCAAATAAAAGAACCAGCTTAAATTCTGTTGTGTGTGATTTCAGCTTTTGAAATTTGAAGTTTAAATATTGTTGGCAGCAGTTTCAGTTGAATTGTACCTTGAGGTTTCGGTCGGTTTTTCTGAGTACGGAGAAGGAACAGAATGGACGAGAGAGACTCGTGTCAGATCACAGATCTACCGTGTGCATTAAAGATTCAGATCTAACGGTTGATGTGAAGCCACGTGGTCGCACATACCAACGACTGCGATGCAAGATGATAATATGTTCTGCCTCGAGGTTTATTTTGTTTAGCCATGAGACGTTAAAAAAAAAATTAATAATTTTTTTTGTTTATTTATTTATTTTATTGTGAATAAAATAATTTATTTATGCTGGACACAAGTTTTTATTTGCGACTTAAATTATAAATGAAATATATTGTTTCTTGCGTTCCATAAAATTAAATTAAAAAAATTTAAAAAGCAATTATTAAATTAGCTTAAAATTATTTCTTCTTTTAATATATTTTGTCAAAAAAAATATTTTTCTTAATTCTTAGTATGAATACATTCAATATATTTATAATTTTTTTATTATTAATTTTATTGTTGTTATAATTAATCAATTTAAAATAAAAATATATGTATTTGATTGTCCGAATAAAGTAGTTTGTTCATCTCACTTATAATCTTCTCCTTCTATAAATAATAATTAAAATAATACTACGATACAAATTTTTATACAAATTCATTTATATATTCTACGTTTTCATGAGAGTAAAAGCTAATAAATTATATAAAATATATAATAATAATGTAATTACTCATTTTTAGGTGTAATAGCACATGGGTTCATTTTTCAGTAAACTTTAGAGTTACATTTCTTCTATAATGTTAATAGAACTAGAAATTGTCCAATATTCACCTTATTATAAGAGTGTATCATCCTTAATAAAATATCAAAGCTAAAGTTCAAACAAATGAATTAAAAAAAACACTGAAAATCCTTTGAAGGAATGTTAAATCAAAATTTTTGAAAAACACACTTTTACATATAAGAAAATGAATTAAAAATGAGAATGAAAATATACAAGGATCAAAATTCTGCAAATCAAAGATCATCCAAGCAATGCGGAAACCGGAAATCCTAAGGACCTGACCTCCCATTGATCTTCAAAGAAAACATTATCAACTTCTTGAATCTTAAGTTTTATTCATTGAACAGATTTGACCACTGAGTTTGGAAAACAGTGCTAACGCTGTTAACTGTCCGAGTACTCTGACTGTTCTTCCTCAATTTCTCTAATGCTCTGCACTATATCTGAAACTTTTCTTGATACGTGCTCGGTATGCTTTTCCAGATCCTTAAGGATCATATTTAACTGTTCTTCATATAAAGCACATTGTCGTTTACATTTTTGCCTTTCATTGTGCAACTCAAGTGATAGTTCGCGGATTCTCTTATCTTTATTGTCCTACAAAAAAAAATTGAAAACAAAATGATGCATCCAAACGTATATAAATAGCTGGATATAGTGAAACAATCAAACAAGAAAGCATCATTAAGATCATTTAATCTCATCAACAATAACCAATGACAGATGAACATAAAACTTTAATATGTTAAGGATCAGACAACTGCCAATACGAGATTGTACAAAAACTTGATTTGTAACAATTACATTGAAGTATATATACTCAATTGCACACAAAAAATTTATTAACTCTAATATGATTCTACTACGCACTCCCTACCAAAAATGTCTCTTTTGACAGTGAAAAATGAGGAGAAAATAAAAAAATCCCACAATTCTTGAACATTCAAAAACATGAATTATCTTATCAACTGCAGTAAGGTCTAGAGGTAGAGTCAAGTATTAAAATCATTAAGTATCAATCTCAAACATACCTCACAGTCTAAGTGCTTCCCAGCTCCACGCCATGGGACTTTACTAGGACTCATTAGTTTATGTGTGTGCTCTCTAACAAATTTGGTGATAACCCATTTTACGCCATCTCTAAGAGCTAGCCTTATCATTGCTTGACAGCCCTCTCGGGTGACAGGCGGTGGGGGAAGAACTCTATCTTTTCTGTATACATACTTTTTAGCACGAAAACCTTCTCTTGAGCAAACAAAATCTTGACCAATCACCTCATTGTTTACTCTTGATCGACGGTTATGGTGTATACGTATAGTGAAACCAGTACACCTGCCATAGGCGGCATAAAATTCTCTAGCTTCATCTCGTGAGTTGAACTGCATGCCTATATGTGGATCTAATGCTTCACTGTTAATGCAGAGAATTTCATCAGACTGTTTTGCAATGTTGTTATCTTCATCTACACAAAAATCCAAATTCTTCGGAAAATCGTCTTCTATCTTTCCATGTTCTTCATAGGTTTCAGCTTGCATATCAAGGTCACTTTCATCTGAGTTGAACCCAAGGACAGACTGATTTTCCATTATGCCCCTACTGCACAAATTACAAGACATTCTTCATGCATCATGGTCGTGACACTCAAAAAAAAAAAAAGGGAATGGGGGTGAAGAGGGGAATCTCACCTCAGGGAAAATATTACTATTAAATTCTTGACAATAAAATTTGACAATTGTAAACAACTGCCATAATTCTAATACTTCACTATTTACATTCCACCAGGTAGTCTCATTGATGGCATAGCTAGGAGGACTTGAAGGCATCAAGTCAAAGGTTTGACAATGCCACTGCATAAAAGATATTTTTATTACATATTTTGTCAACTTTTGCAAACTTCTCTTCTTCTATCTTTAACAAAAAAATTTAGTTTCCTATCAAGTAAGATTATGTAATTTGTCATTGCACAAAACATTGAAACAAAGTAAAAAAGGATCAAAGTATATGATTACTTGAAGTAATCTATGGAAAATATAGATTATAAATTGAGTATTAGCACATGAGAAACACTTCTGAACTCATAAGAGGGAAGTCAACATGAAAAACTTTAGTGCAATTCAAATGTAAGATTAGCAATACATTCACTAAAAGCCATAGTGATAATTAATATTAGCATCTTAAATGAAACAAATCCAACCATACATTACAAAGAGGATAAAGAACCAAGGACCAAAATTAGTAAACTAGTAAGTTCTAGTTAGTTCAACGGGTAAGATCATTCCATAGTATACGAGGATTGGAGTTCAAATCCCGTTCACATCAAGATTGGGGATGATTTGGTTTTCATTTATGTAAGATTTGAAAAGAAAACAAAAAATGCTGCAGTCAAATGAAAGTTTCCTACTTCACAGCTTAAACATTATCCTCACAATTTGAAATTTCGCCTTTCTACTTCATCAATTAGACATAAACTCATACTTACAAGAGCGCAATTAAAGCAACTTAAAGTCCAGGAAAAGAAAAACAGCACAGAGTCGACACTGTTAATGTAAATAAAAATCAGTAAGTCCTTAAAAAAGTTACCAGCAAATTCTGCTATCAATCTAAAAAATGTCCAAAAGCACCAGCATATCCTTTACTAACAGGAACAGAATGACCATAGTAAAATGGGACTTCCATAAATTTCTCAAATTTAAATAAGATATTGTCTATAGTTGAACATTAGTAGAAAAATTGATCAACTTACAGGTGAAAAGAATGAGTTTTGAAGAAATTCCAGATCGAGCTCGGAAAAGTTGTACAACAATTGTGTTGATTTTGATCGAGTTGTAGTTATACTTGTGTTGATGGCGGGCCCTCCGTGAATTGTGGGATCCAAAGGCTGATGAGTTTGCTGCTGGTTTTCAGTGGGGACATTATTCAAACACTTTGCAGTCAACGTCGGGGAGCCTGTTACCGGACAATTATTAAAGAACCCCCTGAATTTTAATCAAATATTAATAAGTTCCATGTTCTATCAAAACATTAATAACAAGTCTCTATTGTTTGTGATTATTAGTATTTTACTTTATTTTGTAGAAAATAAGTTTAACATAATCATTCGAAAAAATTATTTTTTATTAATTAAAAAAAATTAGTGCTAAAGAAAAAGCACTAAAGTGTACAAATGCTTTTTTTTAACACTACATCTAGTGTTATTTTAATTAGCATATAATTCTGCCATTTAAAGATAATCTTAGTGCTAGTTAAATTAGATATTTTTTTTAAAAAATAAATAATTAAATGCACTAGAACGTCACTGTTTTAACCTAAAAGTCTTTAAAATTTCTTAAATGCATACTTTTTGAGCAAAAACGCATTGAGATAGTCATTTAAAGCGCCTTTGTGTTTGCCAAAAATAGTCTAAAATGCATTTAACCGTGACCTAGTATACCAAAAACACTAAAATTGCATTAAAATATAACAAACATTGTAAAAAATGCACTATGATATCACTTTTTTCATCTATATGTCATTTTAATTCTTTAAGATGTCGACCCTTCTGCAAAAAAAGCACTGATAATATACATAGTCATAGTGTTCGGTAAAAATTTCCTAAAACGCTTCAAAACATCACCGATTTTGTGAAAATCGCAGTGAAATGCTTTAAATAGTCAATGTTTTCCAAAAACACTCTAAACTAGATTAAAATGTCAGTTTTTTAACCCAAAACCCACCAAGCTCATTTCAAACGCCTTAGTTTTCGCCAAAGACATTCCAAAACACTTTGAAAAGTTCCTTTCAATTTAAGGCAATTCCGAGCGTTGTCCCCAAAGGTGATGACTTTTGGAGGCAACTATATCGTTTTTGTTTCCATAAATTAGGATATTGAGAGTGTTTTCTGCGAAAACAATTACATTTTAAAGCATTATATAGTAGTTTTTGGCCAAAAAAATGGTAATATTTTAAAGAATTTTTGATTAAACGGTGACATTTAAAAGATTTTATATGACTATTTGATAAAAAAGTGACGTTTGAAATAATTTCATAGCTTTTTTGGGAAAACGATGATGCTATAAAGTAGTTTTGCCAAAAAATGGTAACTTTCTAAATCCGTTTATTGCATTTTTGGATACAATGGTGACGTTGGAAAGCATATTACGACAATATGCTAATTTATAGAAACAAAAACGATATAGCTACCTCCAAAAGTCACCACCTTTGGGGACAACGCTTGGAATTTCCTTAAATTGATAGGAACTTTGTCAAAAACAATCCAAAAAGTCCTAAAATGCCATAAGAACATCACAGTTTTCGACAAAAACCAATGTACAAAACACACGTCCACACTTGCAAACCTTTTATACATAATGAGATTCAAAAACTCCACACTTGCACACTTTTTATACAAAAAGTGATTAAAAAAAAACATACTTAGACACTTCTTCCACACGTCCACACTTGCAAACCTTTTATACATAATGAGATTCAAAAACTCCACACTTGCACACTTTTTATACAAAAAGTGATTAAAAAAAAACATACTTAGACACTTCTTCCACCCGATTTTATAGATGAAAGAATCCTCTAAAAAGAAGGCAACGTGTCTTGGATGAGGATAGAGTCGACCCGCCTTCCAAGAAAAGCATAATAATTACCACAATTTTTTCAAAGCAAAAGTAGTTTTGATAGTGACTAAAGGATAATTATTAACTTTCTTTAGCTTTATTAAATCTTTAGCAATTACCAGCTGTTATAAGGACTTTGAGAATAACCAACCAAAATAAGGTCTTCGTTGTCGTCGTCTGAGTGGGAGTCAGCCCACCTGGCAGCTTTTCCTTTGCCTTTTGTTGAAGAAGTGCTAGCCTCAATGTTTTTCAAACTTTCCAGTTGTTTAGGAATATCATAAAGGCTGACACCTTGAGATTAGAGTTGAGACACAAGCTGACCTACTCATTAGTAGAATCACCAATATCCTTATCTTATTTTGTCTTTAAGACCTTATCCTCGAACAATCTTTTATTCGGGAAGACACTACCAATTAAGTGAATGTATTCATATTTGTTTCACCATTTTATCCAGATTACCCTAAATAATTTAGGAATAAAAACAGATAACAAATTAGGATTACTAATAGGCTCATAATTAAGCCTATAAGTCCATTTCACAATCTAAGGGATTGAGTAATGGGCCAAAAAGTAAAGAAGAGTTTAATCTTCTCCTTTTTAACTCATTTAAATCCCCAAACTTTTCAAATGAGGTTCTAAGTTGGGAAGGCAACTGTTGACGCAGCCAAAATCCTTTTTTGGACACTGTGCACTAGCAATGATCTTCTTCTTCTCTTTGCTTAACTAATTGTTGAACCTGCATCATAATTGAAAACTAAATGGCAAAAATTTTCCAATGTTTAAGTCAGGGTTTTTCTTTTTAATGTGAGAAAGAAAGCAGAAGATAAGTTTTTTAATATCAAAGTTTTATTATTTTTTTAGTTGGTTGTCATTAGCCTCATTTTATAGAGATTTATGTTTTTCAAATTTGGTAGAGTTCTATGGAATCTGGAAACAAAGATTTCGTTATGTGAGAAGTGCGAAAATTCCATTAGGTAAGTATTGACTTTCAGATTTCGTGGGATCATGTGCCATTTTTGTGTATAATGTGTCTACCGAGCTTTAGGATTCTTATTATGTATAAAGTTTTACTTGTTAAGAATCCTTGTTATAGAATAATTTAGGGAGAATTTGTGAAGAAAATGAATCAGTCATAGATACATAATTGTAATGAGGTCTTGAAAGCCATTACTTGAGGCTTTTTTTTATCTTTCTAGGATGGGCTCATGTGTTATATGCTTGAGACCATCATTGGCTGTATCTGAGGCCTTCGCAAAGAGACCTATAAATGAAATTCTGACCCGAAGTCTTTTAATGAGACTTTTGGAAGCCTCGGCTCTAGCTTCTCATGAGGTCTTTGTTATCTTCTAGATAGTTCTTCTTGGATCAAGTTAAGCTTTAGGGCATTATTCAGCTCTTCATGACATCCTACTTTGGGCTTATGGCTTATTGGGCTTCATAGACATTCTGGGCTATATCCCCAACATCAAGCCCCTAGTTTTAGTAAAAAATAACTGTTTTTGACAAAAACTAAAAGCTATCATTTGAAGAGACGCATCCGCCCGCTGGAATTAAATGTTAAACTTGAAATTCGCTAGTCTCTTATATGTGGCAGATTATGATTGATTTTTGGGATCACGATGCTTCAGGCCCTAAGAGATCCTACTGGCTCTAATGATGGTCGCCTTCTTTCTCATTAATGAGGGACATCCTATCAGCTGCTCTTTTGATGTGGCATAATCTTACCCTTTGATCCATAATGCATATCAATGACTGGGGTTCCTCGGTTTCTTTAAATACCTTCACTTTTCACCTTTTCACCCCTTTTTGTCTTCTTTTATACGCCATTATTCTCTAAGTGTTTCAAACAGTTTCAACAACAATAACACTCGAGCTTCTTGAGACAATTGCAAGTTCTTTTTCTTCAATAACAATCAACTAGTAAGTCCCATTTCTTCCTCTAACTCTTTACTTTTTGCTAGATTCATAACATTGATGATTGGTTGTGGCTATTGCTAGATGACTTTTAGGATTAGAGACCCTAGGTGTTAACTTTGTGAGTTGTCAATGATCTTGGAACAATTTTTAATTGTTTTATTTTTCTTACATGAATAGAGATGAATTCTGTTGATAACGTAGCTAGAGAGATGGTTATTATCCCTACTCTTGCTCCCATTCGGACAGATGAAACTTGACGTCATATGAAACATATTGGTTTTCTTCTAGTATAAAGGAGTCAGACTTAGAGGTTTATACTAAGGTTTATAGTATGCCTGAGGGGGTTTATCTTAAGGTACTAGAGGCAGATGAGCTTTTGAACTGTCCTGAGCTTCTTCCTGAGGATCTCTCTACGGGAAACAAGGAATTCTTCGTGCATTTCATTCCTTGTATAAATCAACATACCTAAAGTATCAGCCCTAAATACTCTGAGGATCTTATTGGACTTTTGAGTGAGACGCTACTGAACTTTCAACTGAAGTGGTTGGGTAAGGTAAGTTGATTTCCTCTTAGTCTTGTAGAAAAGAAAGAGCTTCCTTTAATTTAGATTTTGACTATTTTTCGTTGGTGATTTTCAGCTTCTATACTTGACCATGTTGCAGCGAGGTTCCCTTGTAGACGAATTTTCTAGGACATTAAAGGCTGGAAGGAGAGTCAAGAAGGCGGAGCAGAACTTGGTCTTAGAGAGGACCAAGTTCAAATCTGACATGGACAACTGGGCTTAAGAGCGAGAGGAGCTCCAACTCAAGGAGGCTACAACTGAATCTTCTCTTGTTGAGGCTAGCATGAGGTTGAGCGCCTTGGATCAGAGCTCAATGAACTAAGGGAGGAGGATCAGAGGTGCCTTCAAGAGTTTGAGAGGGTGCGGAGGGAGTTATAGCAAAGCCTGGATGAGGAGAAGCAGCGAAGTTTGCTTCTGTGCAAACATATTGAGGAGGACGACAAGATGTTGCAGACTCAGCTTTGGGAAAAGGTTAATGAAAGTATTGACTTGACTTGCGAGACGTTGTAGGGTGAATATCCCCACCTTGATTTGAGGTGGTTATATGAAGCTTTAAAGAGGGAACCATCACGTCAGAATGAGGGGTTCTCCGAATCGATTTTTCTCGAGGGGGAAGGCCACCATAACTTGAAGATCGCATACGTGCCTTCTGTGGAGTCTGTGATCGGCCTTTCCATCGAGCTGCCAGTGCCACTATAATCAAGCCAGTGGAGATTTCTTCTGCTGAG
Source organism: Cedrela odorata (assembly GCA_035584115.1). NCBI lineage: Eukaryota > Viridiplantae > Streptophyta > Magnoliopsida > Sapindales > Meliaceae > Cedrela > Cedrela odorata. The sequence goes on along the minus strand of JAXCLQ010000007.1, from coordinate 587,446 downwards.
GTGATAGAGGTTCTCCCTACTAAGGTTGCTGCTCCCCCCGTTGTCCTTTCAGGTTTTGCTGTTGCTAAGGCTCTTCCAAGCTCAAACTCTGAGGCAGATCCGACTACTCATTTAGTGCATTAGGTTAATTAGATTTAAGGGTTTTTTTTTTTGGTTTGCAACCAACTTGTACTCTAATAAAATACTTTTAAGCTGACATGTCTTTACGTTGCCTTGCTCTTTTTCTATCTTCGTTATTATTCACTGATTGATCTAGTTTATAGATTTAGACTGTTATCAGAACCTACGATGCTTCTAAGAAAGTTTAGACTTACTCTAATTTGGACAAGTAACAAAGGATTTGATGTTACGAAACCTAAGGCCTTATTGTCTTAGATTAAGCATCTTCAACCAGGGACCCTATTAGTTTTTAGTCTTCTATCTTAATGAATTGAGGATACCAATACCTTAGCCTAAAGTGGTTGATGAAGACTTGACATTTGTTCTTCCTTGGGCCTCTAGACTTCATCCTCAAAACTTAATAAGCTTTTATATACTGTAGCTTATGGGCACTAGTGCACTTTGGCCTGTTCAGAGGTTATGCCCGAGGTGTTTTTTGAGTAGCGAATCTCATTATTCCGAGAAAATTTGAGGATTTAATCTTCTTGAAACCTTACTTGTTTTGTGCTTGAGGCTATGCTCGAGGCTTATTTGGGTTAGCGATGATATTGCCTTGGAGTAAATATAAGATAGGCCTCGTGAATCATATTGCCCAGATTTAGGCTTATGGATAGTGTCATTTCGATATGTTAAAATGATATAATCACCCAAGAACTTTTTAGCTTTTGAACATCTTTAGGTCACGTTCATGGCTTATTCGAGTTGATGATAATATTACTCCATAAATGAACGAGAAGTGAACTTCAGGGAACCATGTCACCCATTTTGGGCTTCGAGTGGAGATTACCTCGAGATGTTCATACAATATAACCACTCAAGAACCTTTCCGCTCTTGTACATCCTAAGATCGTGCTTAGGACTTATTTGAGCAGAGGATTGTATTACATCAAGGAATGAAAGGGGTAAACGTTTGGGAACCAGGTGGCCTATATTTAGGCTTTGGGAAGATATTACTCCAAGATGTTTGCTGAGGAAGCGTCTAGGAACCATGTTACCTATGTATGGGTTTCGAGAGGATATTACCCCAAGACATTTATACTTTTTCGCTTGTTTTGAAGTCATCTGCTAATCAGTGCATTTTCTCAAGGGCTATTTGGCGAAAATAACAATAATTTTATTCATCTTAAGGGCAAAAGGTGTTACAAATTTTTGACGATCTAAGGATAATATAACTTTAATCGTTTAGCATTCCAAGGCTTCTTGACTTTGTTGTCATTTGGAAATTCCAACTTTTAGACTCTAGGTCTCAAGATCTGTATGACCTTATAGGGTCCTTCCCAATTGACTCTGAGAACTCATTCTTCTTGTATCTTGGTGTTCTGTGTAACTTGCCTTAAGACCCAATCTCTCATTTGAAAGGTGCAATGCCTAACATGTTTGTTGTAATACCTGGCCACTTTTTGTTGATATGTCGCTACCCTTATCATCGCCTGATCCCTCTTTTCTTTAAGCAGATTTAACTCTAGGCGTAAGTTATGATCGTTGGATGGCTCATCATAGTTGCTCATTTTGAAGATTGGTACGTCTACTTCAATAGGAATCATTGCCTCAAACCCAAAGGTTAGGCTATAAGGAGTCTCTTTAGTGACCACTTTTGGGGTGATTATATAGGCACAAAGAAGCTTATCAATTTATGCTCTCTTGTGGTCTTTGAGCTACTTCTTATGTGCTTTCTTGATGACCTTTTTTACAACCTCAACTTGCCCATCTGCTTTTAGATGAGTTGACGTCACAAACCTAAGGTTAATTTAAAAATTTGAGCATAATTCTCTGAAACTCGAGTTGTCAAACTGCTTTCCATTGTCAATGATAAATACGTGAGGTATTCCAAATCGATAGATTATATTCTGTTTGACAAACGCCGTGACCCTTTTCTCGGTGATGGCAACTAATGCCTCAGCTTTTACCCACTCGGTAAAGTAGTCAATGGCCATTATAGCATACTTTATATTGGTTTGGTAGGTGATAAAAGTTGGATCATATCAAGCCCCCACTGGGAGAATGGCCAAGGGCTTGATAGAGATGTCAACTTCTCAGGAGGTCGGTTAAGAATGTTGTCATACATTTGATATTCGTGACATGTTTTTGCTACCCTAACAGTATCTTGTAAGAGTGATGGCCAATAATACTCCTACCTTAAGACCTTCTGAGTCATAGACCGAGCTCCTCTATGTTCGCCACATATTCCACGATGGATTTCTTCTAAAATTCGAGTTGCTTCCTTGGGTCTGAGACATTTAAGGTATGAGGTGTTGTAACCTCATTTGTACAATTCTCTGTCTATTATAGTGTACCTTACCGACCTGTTTTTTTTTTTTTTTTTTATCTTTCTTGCTTCTTTTTTATTGTCTGGGAGTTTGCCATTTTGGATATAGGATCTTATTTCATTGATCCAACAGTGGTGGGGATCTAGTTGAGCTATGCAGGGTTAATCATTATTTACTTTTATGCTCCTTTGCTCCGGTGCTTCAATTAGAACTAAGATTGGGATACTTCCTTTGAAAGTAGATGCCAACTTTACCAGTATGTCTGCCTTTGAGTTTTTTGCTTTTAGGATTTGTTTTATTATGACAGTTTTCAGCGTACTCAGAAATTGCTTAACTTTCTCTAAGTAAGCTTGTATATTGTTTTCTCGAGCTTGAAACTGACCATTTATTTGACTGAATATTAGTTGGGAGTCATAGTGGATATCTAGGCCTGTGATTTCCAATGCCTAAGCCAACTTAATCCTTGTAAATTAGTGCCTCATACTTCGCTTCATTGTTAGTGACTTGAAAATTGAATTTTAAGGAATACATTACCTCAGTTCTATCTGGGATGACAAAGACCACCCTGTAGAATTCTATGGCATAAACATGCAAAAATTTTAATTTTATTTCATATATCAACATATATGTATAAATGTAAGATTTTTAAATTTTTTACATTTTTTCAAACCTTAATTTGATGAAGATAAGTTGCAAACAATACAACTTTTTCAATCCGCATCTTCAAAAACCTTGGAAGTTTGAAAAAAAACTCTTTTCTTCAATGAAAAATTATGAAAGGAAATTTTTTCCTTTGTTTTTTATTTAGCAGAACCAAGCAAAATTATGAAAGAAAACAAAAACCAATTGCTTTTATATCTCACATGACAAAATGAAAAAAAAACATTAAAAGCCTTCAATTTTGACTTTTCAATATAATAAAATATACACATTTATATTTTCATCACATGGAAATAATAATATCATTTCATTTTGCCTTTTCCATACATGGCCAAAATTAAAACATATGCTTTTATGTCATTGGCCAAATATTTCATATTTATCCATACATTATAATAATTAATAAATATAAACATTTAACCTTTAAATGTTAAACATTTGGACCAATCAAATTTGGTCATTTTTTTTGTTATAATTATCCAATCATTTAAATTATAATAACTAATAAATAAATATTTAATTTAATTAATTATTATAGTATTACCATAATACCCCTCTTTATAGAATTTACCATAAAATATTTTTTTTTGAAATTTACTATAATGCCATTATATTTAATTATTAATAATTAATAAATAAACACTTTATTAATTAATTATTATTATATTACTATAATACATTTTTATGGAATTGGCTCATGAATAATTATCAAAATAACAATTAAGTATATGTACTTTACTTTAAATTATATATTTATATAATTGTCATAATTTTTTAACTAATTAAAGAATTATAAATACACACACACACGTATATATAACACTTATATATATTTAATTTTTTGGCCTATTAAATTATTTCCAAATGTGCTAGCTTTCTATGAATAATTTTTTCTTTCATGTATAGCTTTCAAAGGTTTAAGAATATTGGTATGACCATGAAAGTTCAAAATGAATTAGTCGTAAGTCATATCCGAACAATTTGAAACTCAATGATTATGGTTAGCATCCAACAATACGCCATAGTCCTTAATCCATAATTAAGTAATTCTTCATCAAACCTTACTCGAATTGTACGTATCATGTGGGTAATATCCTTCTGTAGTCAAATCCTAATCAAATTAGAGTTTATAGAATGTCAAAACCCTAAATTTGATATTTTACAAATAGTCAATTAATATGTCCTGAACTTGCCCCCATAAACTCTTCATGTGGCATTTATTTTGCTTTCATCAAAAACTTAGTTTCAAACATTTATTGACATTCGTTTAGGAACTTGAACTTGGATAGAGTTAGTGGAAACACTCAATCTTTTTAAATGAGTTAACAGATTCTATATTGACTATCATCTAGATTCTTATATAAACCACGCATAACCAAACTGGTTTTATCATATAAGACATAATTAATCCTGTACTTATATACCATATGAACTATGAGTGTCCATGTAAAATCCAACTCTAACGTTTCAGGTCAAAGGATCACATTGCACATTAATACAATCTTTTCTATAAATCATTGACTGCATGCATACCATGTGATTTATCGTTCTTTAGTCAAGTTTAATAAATAATTCTCTAACTATAAATTTATACTAATGCCCTTGTGACATGACTCTCATTGTCACCCTCACTAATATAGTCTTATGATATTCATAGGCGGCATTTAGTATGTCTACTATGTGATATTGATATCCAGTCTATATCACTTCTGTAGGAAACAAATTTGATAATTTTATTTAACAATTAAATAAATTATCTGGACAATTAACATACATATTTTATTACATAACATGAATAAATAAAGGAAGCAACATACATTTGTGAATAAATAACTCTTTTATTTAATAAAGGAAGCAACATACATATGTGAATAAATAACTCTTTCTTTTATTTATTATATAAATATTCACAATATTCACAAGCCTTGAAACCAACAACACGAATGATTTCTAGGGTATACACTAACACACCCCAGCTCCTCCTCTTTGTGTGTTCGAAGCTCTATCAATAAATAGGCTTTAGATTAGCTTGGTTTTGTATAAGATAGTTAGATTTTCTAACTTTTGATCAAAATGTCTTCTCAAATTTGATGGACAAAATGATGCTTCGCTATTGATCTTTCCACTATAAAATCTGCTAGAGCCTGCCTCTTTATCGCTTTCTTGAGTTTATAGCTGATATTATATTCACTGAGCTCGACTGACCACTTCAGTAGCCGACCTGATAGGTCGGGTTGGTGGAAGATCTTTGTCAGAGGCTGGTTTATTAGTACCACCACCTGATGGGCCTGGAAGTATGGTTGTAACTTCCTTGCTGCTACTACTAGTGTCAATGCTAACTTTTTCGGGGGTGAATATCTTGTCTCGGTGTTCAATAGTACCTTGCTAGTGTAGTAGATAGAGCGATGGATCCTTTCTACATCATTCTTTACCAAAATTGAGCTTACCAAATAGTCACTTATTGCGAGATAAAGATATAATACATCTTCCGTTTTTGGTCTTGTCAGGTGTGGTGGTGATATGAAGTATTGTTTTAGCTCCTAAAAACTGCACTCGCCCTCCTCTATCCATTCAATCTTCTTTTTCTTTTTCATGATTTGAAAAAAAAGGAAACAATTGTTTATCGCTTTGGACAAAAACTTATTTAACGCTGCCATTCGTCTAGTCAAACTTTAGAGTTCTTTGAGAGTAGATAGGGATTTTAAATCTAATATGGCCTTGATCTTCTATTTGTTGGTTTCAATACCCCGTTCGTTGACCATATATCCCAAGAATTTCCCAGCTTGAATTCCAAATGCATATTTGTTAGTGTTTAGTTTTATATTATATTTTCTCAAATTAGAGAAGGTCTTTTCCAAATGTTTTGGATGGTCTCAGAATTTCAAGGATTTGGTTATCATGTTATCCACAAACACCTCTATGGTTTTCCCAATTAACGGCTTGAAGAGCCGATTGACAAACCTTTGGAAAGTTGCCCTAGTATTCTTTAGCCCAAAGGGCATCACCTTATATCAATATAACCCTTGGTAGGTGATGAATGCAGTCTTTTCCTGGTTTGGTTCATGTATTCTGATCTGATTATATCCCAAGAATGCATCTATAAAACTTAGCAACTCGTGCCTAACTGTTAAATCTACTAATTGGCCAATTATAAGGAGTGAGAAACTATTTTTGGAGCAAACTTTTTTCATATCCGTAAAGTCTATACACATCCTCTACTTCTCATTGGCTTTCTTAACTATCACCACATTCGACACCTATTCCAGGTATAATACTTCTTTGATAAACTTTGCTTTCATTAGTTTATCTACCTTAGCGTGCATCGTTTCTCTTCTCTCAGCATTGAATGACCTTCTTTTCTACTTTACGGGCTTACATTGGGGATTGATTATGAGATGATGAGAAATCACCCTGGGGTAAATCTCTGGCATATCTTCATGCGTCCATACAAATACGTCCATATGTTGCTTTAGAATGTTTTTGAGTCATACTTTTAGCTCCTTGGAGAGGTGAGCACCAATCTTGACTGTTTACTAAAGAGTCCTTTAGTCTAGAACAACAAACTCAAGTTCTTCTGCTGGCTCCAACGCTAATGGTTTATAACTTGCTTGATTTCCTGGTTGAATCTTTTCATAACTGATTCATCCTGTAAGTTCTTGTTACTTGCTTCTAGAACTTCTCTCCAGTGATGTTTTGACAAGCAATACGAATTTTTGGAAGAGGCTATGAAGCATGACCGAGCCGTCTTCTGACTCTTTTTAATAATTCCGATCCCTTCTTTGCTCGAAATATCAGCTTCAAGTAATGGATACTTTTTACCGCATTTGTGGTCTTGAAGAAAAGTCTCCTAAGAATCTTTGATTTCCTTGAAGATGATGTCGGCTGAGCTCCTTGTATCCGCCAAAATTTAGCTAACTTTAGCTGTTCCAATTGTCAAAGTAATTACCAAGGCATCATCATGTGGATAATGGACTCCTACTTCATCCTCATCTATAAACATAATAGACACTGAGGTGACTTTTTGCTTCTTCTTATCTCTGCCATTCATAATGTAAATATCCAACACAAAATTTGGCAGTAAATATTTTGAATAATTCTTCTTTGATCTATTCGAGTTTCTCGCTATTGTCGTCCTGCCTGAAATCACAATAGCCCGCTCCTCATGTCTACTCTTACGCTCGTCTTCTTAGTCTGAGACTTTGAGCTATTCTTCATTACTTGCTACGAAATTCGGCAAGTAGTTATTTCAGATTAGAATTTTGACTTGATTCTTAAGATCTAAACATCCATTTGTCAGGTGCTCAGCACTTTGGTAGAACTCGCAAAATTTGTTCTTGGCATTTCCACTTGACTTGGTTCTTATAGGACGGGGTTTCATCAATATGGTTCCCTGTTTTTTGATTTCCTGTAAGAATTGCGAGATTAGAGCCTTAACGGGAGTGAAAACTTGATCTCCTTAGACAAGCTATTCTTTTCGCCTTATTTCTTCTTGGTAAGTGGTATCCTCTTGGAGAAAATTTGTCTCTTCCACCCAAAGTTCTATTCCACTCCTGGGCCTATCTATCCTTTCTTTTGGAGCCTTGGAGGTATCTCGTGTCGCCACGTCCTTTTCTTGGATCTATTATGAGATTTCGTGCTTCATCGCGAGATTGTGGTTCAAAAGCCATTTCTTCCCACAGTTTGAAAGTGATATGATTTTTCAATCTCAATCTCATTTAACAGCTTCCTCCAAGCTATTTCATAGTTAGTAACAGATGACTTTCGCATAGAATACCATCTTCTATCCACCTACAAACCTTTCCCCAGACCTTCCAAAATTAGGGAGTGATGATAAGCCCTCAACTCCATCACCTAATCAGGGTATCTTTTGATGAAGTTCTTAAGACTTTCACTCTCCCTTTGTTTCATGAGCAATAATGAACTTAGAGTTTTGAGGCTAACAGTTACCCCCTGAACTCATTCACAAACACTTCGTATAATTGTTTAAAACTACAGATGCTGCCAAAGGTCAAGTTGGTGAACCACTTCCTCGCCCGCCTCTCCAAAGTCTATGAGAATAAATGGCACATCTAAGACTCGTTCAACCCTTGGATTACATCATTTTCCTACAAAAGGGTTTATTTGTGGCATCTTGAACTTCTTGAAAAGAACAAGATTCAAGATCTTTTGTGAGAAAGAGAATTTGGAATATAATCCCATTCTCGGCTCAGGCTCATAATCCTTTCTTCGCCTAATTCTCTTTTGGTCCTTCAACTTCTCGACCAATTTTCTGACTCAAGCTTTCAGATTGTTGACCCAATTGTTATTTTCCTTGGACTTCCTTCTTCGAGGTGGACTTCGCAGAGAGTCTTCTTTTCGTTGTTTTTGATTGAGAAACATCATCATGTCTTTCGAACCAGAATTGTTATATAATTCCTACTTTCGAATAATCGTCGAATCATCTGGTGAATATTTGAATGTTAGCTCAGGTTCGTTAACGAGCTCGAAGGTAGCCTTACCACCTGCGACTCCTCAGGTGGATAATTTGCAATCTTTTTTTCCCCTTCTCTACGATGGTATATCTTTTCCTAGTCATGTTTTACCAGAATTCGGTTTCGTGGTTCATTGTGTGTAAAGCGTTTTGAATATTACTTTCTACGGCTTCTGCCAGCATAGGTGTCTCCATCCCTTGATAACTGATTTGAAGCATATTCTTCATCCTCACCACTTTCTCAACCAAAGCTTAAATATATTTGTCTTTCTCTATATGTTGCTTTTCGTTGTCGGCCAGCCTCTTGGGAATTTTTGTGATCCCTTGGTTGGAGGGAACTTGGTGTGGTGATGAAGCTTCCGAACCATGGTTTACACCCGCTAATGGTGGTCATTGATTACCAATGCCCTAATTAATCGCCGCAATCTCTTCTAGGGTATTATCATGTAGATTTTCCCTTGCTACTGCTCGGTTTATGATTACATATATTTGCGAAGTAGCCATTTTCTTCTTTAATTGTGGTTTTTGATTTTTTGTTCAGATTCCCACAGACGACACCAGATATTGATGCAGCAAAAATTCTCTTTTGGACCCTATGCACCAGCAACGATTTTCTTCTTCTCTTTCCTTAACTAATTGTTTAACCTGCGATCACAATTGGAAGCTAAAGGGGGTAAAAAGCCAGTTTTCCGGCGAAAACCCTCCTATTCTTAAGTCAGAATTTTTCTTTTTAATGTGAGAGAGAAAGCAAAAGATAAATTTTTTGATATCAACATTTCATTATTTTTTTAATCTAATTGTCATAGGCCTCATTTTATAAAAGTTTATATCTCTCAAGTTTGGTAGAATTCTATGAAATCTGGAAACAAAGTTTTTGTTGTGCGAGAATTGCAGAGATTCCGTTAGATAAGATCAACTTCCAGATTTTATGGGATCATGTGCCCTTTTTGTATAGAGAGTGTCTATCAGGATTTAGGATTCTTATTATGTATGAAGTTTTACTTGTTAAGAATCCATATTATAGAATAATCAAGGGAGAATTTAGGAAGGAAATAAATCTTTCACAGATACGTAACTGTAATGAAGTCTTGAGAGGCTTCTTTATCTACCTAGGATAAGCTCATGTGCTGCATGCTTAAAACCTTTATTGGCTGTACTCGAGGCCTTCGCAAAGAGACCTTTGAACGAAATTCAACTCGAAGCCTTTTAATGTGATTTTTTGAAGCCTCGGCTCTAACTTCTCATGAGGTCCTTGTTATTCTCTGAATAGTTCTTCTCATATCAGGTTAAGCCTCAGGGCATTATTCAGCTCTTCGTGATAGCCTACTCCAGGCTTATGGCTTATTGGGCTTTATATACATTCTGGGTCGTATCCTTAACCTTTTAACTCGTTTAAATCCTCAAACTTTTCAAATGAGCTCTTAAGTTGGAAAGGCAACCAATCCAATAGCAAAACTAGTTAGAAAACCAATTTGGAAATTTCTTAGTTCCTTCAGTTAAGGCAAATTTTAAAAATCAAGAATGATAAAACTTCTTTTAAAAGTCAAATTTTAGTATAAAAAGAAATGATACCAAGCTTGAATATAATCATTATAATTGTATTCAAAAAGAAAAATTCTTTTATTATGAAAATGCTTAATCCAATCTGGACCAGTTCCTCAATCTTTATTATTAAGAACCTTTAAGATTCTTATAAAAGAGAGTGCTAATTCTCTATCATTTCTAAGTTGGTGGTTAACCTTTATAGATTGAGTCTCAATTAAGATTTGTTCAAAAAAATCCTTATTTTTAAGGATTAATTAAGATCAAGATGATGAGAAAGATACAATTCTGCCATATTTTTAGCATTAAGATGTAAATGCTCATTTTCAATGATCGCTATCCTGCTAGACATAATTTCTAAATATGGCGACTCATCTTTCTTTTGAAGATTGAGCGGAGAATGTTTAAACTTCTTCAATATAGTCGAAGAAGAATCTTTACTCCTTTTTGAGATCCTACGAAAATTCTTTGGTTAAGAAATCAGGTAAATAATTTTCTTCTCCTTTAATATATTCAATTTCAAAGTCAAAGACTGATAAAATAGCCTGCCATATTGTAAATATTTGTTTAGATGTTATGTTTTTAACATATTTTTCTAATATTTCCTTAGCAAACTTACAATCTATTCTAAGGAGAAATCTCTTATTTAAGAGGTCCTCTTGAAATTTATATATACATAAGAATATTGACAGTATCTCTTTTTTAATTGTCGAATAGTTTTGCTGAGTTTTATTCCAACTTCTTGAAGCAAATCTAACTAAACTTTCTCTTCCCCCCCAAATTTGCTTAAGAATGCCTCCATATCCTAACTCTGAAGCATCAATTTCTACTATTTGAAAAGCATCAGGGTTGGTCAATGCTAGACAAGGCAATTCTTGAGCATGTTTTTTTAAGTTTTTTTAACTACTAGGTTACATTCATTTAAAGGCTATTTTTTATGTTGAGCAAAAAGTGGTTTCAAGTGGTTTAACATCTAATGCTAAATTTTCATAAAAGTCTGCAATGTAATTAAGATTTCTTAAAAACCTTTGAAATTGTTTCTTGTCTAGGATTTCATCTGGAAATTTAGAAGCAAATTTTATAGCTCTATCAATTGGTTTAATTGACCTTTGGCTAATAGTGTCCTAAAAATCTAACTGTTAATACAAACAATTTCATCTTTTTTATAGACATTACTTAACCAGCAGCTTTAACCACATTTATGAAGATTTTTAGATGCCTAAAATGCAGATTTAGAGATTTTGAATATACTAACATATCATCAATATAGACTATGACAAAGTGTGACAAATTGGGAAAACAGTTTTATACTTGTCCTTTTCATCAATATGAATTTGCCAATATTTGCTCTTCATGTCAAACTTTAAAAATACCACAGCGAAGTATAATATATTTAACATATCTTTTTTATTTGGTATTGGATATCTAATCCACCTAAACCCCTTATTTAAGGGCTTATAATTTATCACTAACCTTGGGACTCCTCTGTCTTTTTCTGCATCATTTTCAACATAAAATGCAAGACACGACCAAGGAGAATAACTTTTTCTTATTAAACCCTTGTTTAAGAGTTCTTCAATTTCTTTCTTTCAGATTTCCAAATGCCTTTCATTCATTTGGATAAGACGAGCTTTTGTAGGAATTTGAGACTCTTTGAAATCAGGCTCATAAGGAAGAGTTATTATATGGTTTTTCCTATTCCAGAAAGCATTAGGAATTTCTGCACAAACTTCTTTTTCAAATCTTTGTTTAAGATCTTCAATTTGTTGTTGAGTATTAACAGAATTTAGTTTAGACTGAATTCTTTAAAACTCTATTTCTTCTTAAGAGAATTTAAAAATTTTTGCTTATTTTTTAATTGTCTTTTTAAGACAATTTAATTCCGTATATTGCGGTTTGGTGCAGAATTCAAAGCTAAAACATTCATCTCCTATTGAAGCTGTAATTCCTTCATCCGTTACTTTAAATGGTAGTATTTTAGTTAAGAAATCAGAACCTATAATAACCGTGTAATTAAGTCCTTTGACTAAAACAAAAGTATGTTCAATGCACAAGCCTTTCGAGCAAACTGCCGTTTTAGGTAGTTTGTATTGAACCGCCAGCTTGTCATTACTAGCTGTATGTAATACAGTAGTTGTTTTTTCAAAGTACTTGGTGGGTATTACTCCTCCATTTATACAACTAAGATCTGCACCAGTATTTATTAATGCTGGTGTACATGGAAATAGCTCTTTATTAACCACTATGGTCACAATTGAGTGTCATTTCATTGTTTTGACCTTTTCAATGTTATTAATGAGTTTTAACTCATCAAGTTTCCTGGAGGTCCAGAGGAGGTATTTTCCTTTCTGGTTCTAACATTTCTTCCACTTCTTCTGAAAGATTTTCTTATTACTAAGCTCTTTAAAGCTTATTAATTCAAGAATTTGAACTCTATTTTTTAATTGAACTATCTCCTCTTTAGTTTCTTTTAACTATTTTTGGAGATCCTGAATAGTTGGGTCTTTCTATTTCTTTAGCTCTCTTGATTATTTTATCAACAAAACTATTCCACAATTAAAAAAGTAATATTGTCAATAGTCCTATGTATATCTAAATTTCAAGAGGACCTGTTAAACAAAAGATTTCTCCTTAGAATAGATTGCAGTCTACTAAGGGAATATTAAAAAAGGATTTTAAAAAGATAACGTCTAAACAAATATTTGCAAGATGACAAACTATTTTATTAATCTTTGACTTTGAAATTGAATATATAAAAGGAGAAAAAAAATTATTTGCCTGATTTCTTAACTAGAGAATTTTTGTAGGGCCTCAAAAAAGAGTAAAGATCCTTCCTCGGCTGCATTGGAGAAGTTTAAACATTCTTCACCCAAGCTTCAAAAGAAAGATGAGTCGTCGAATTTTAACTTTATTTTTATCAATTTAGCTAATTTCACAATTTTCAAATAAAATGATCCTTGTATAATCATCTACGCTTAAAAAAACATAAATATTATATATATTAGAAATTATTACTTTATATAAGAAACATTTTTATAATTTAGTGGTAAGTATATTTAACTCTCAACAATCGTATTTTTATTTTATTTTATTTATTTATAAGAGAAGAAAGTGAGAGCTCAATTATGGACTCAATTTTGAGCTCATTATATTGAAGCTCGTTATGAAATTGAAATTGAGCTACAATACATGACTTGAAGTTGAGCCCTTCTTAGCTTGAACTCAATTTTGAGTTAAAAATTATAACTTGAAATCAGTCTAATCAGAATTCAAGTCCACTTTTAATTAAGGCTCAATTTAAATTTACATATTTTAAATTTTTTTAATTTACAATTTTATATAAATTTTATTATAAATAAATTTAATTTGTAAATTTATTATTTATTATAAATAAATAAAATTTAATAGTAAATAATAGGACTCAAGTCACAAGAATGCGAAAGAATACACTCATCACTGAATTACAATAACTTTTGTTATATAAAATAATATTTACTAGTATTTAATATTATTTTAAGTTCGATAGTTAAAAAAGAGTAATTTTATCTAAAAGTTACGAAATTGATTAAGTTGATAAAAAAAAAGAGAGAAAAATTGGCTACTTACCTAAATGGCCTTAATAATATGGCTGTCTTAAAAATTTTTCCTTTACAATATCCAACATCCACCCTAGCTGGTCAAAATGCAATGGTTTTGGTGAAATGTTATGGTTCCAATTAAAAATATATATAAAAGAGCAATTAAAGGAGTTACAAATTAAGAAAAACAATTAACTAATGACAACAAGGGTGAGTGCGATTAAGAATTTTACCTTGTTCGAAACTCAAGTCCAGCAAGCTGAAGAATTTCAAGCAAATTTTCAACTTTGTTAAATTTTAATAATAACATAAGTATTTTCGTTCGTAGTCGGTATGTTTGGTTAATTTTATAAAATAAAATAAAAAAAAATAAAATAACATAATTATTTTCATAAATTAACTTAAAAAATTAGATATTTTGAGAAAAAAATTCAAAAATATTTTTCCCAATACTTCAAAAAATCGGTCAACCTTTCTTTTAATTATATGTTCTACTTACAAAACTTTTTCTAGGCCAACTAGTGGCCATTGCGTAATATTTTTAGTTTAGGAGATGCTTATTTAGTATATGTGTACAACGGTTGTGATTAGATATGACATTATCAAGAATTGAATCGAAAAAATTAATTATGAACTCGAATCAATTATTTTAAAGTAGGTTTTAGTTCTAAAAAATTAAAAATCGATTTTTTTTAAGGTAAATTTCGGTTCTAAAAATTGTAGAATTAGAACCAATTATTTTTTAAACCAAATGAATTAAACAACATCTCATATTCAAATGCAAACTCTTAATTATTAAATTACATATATAAAATTACACAATTTATTACAGAGAACACTCTTTATTTATTGAGTTGCATAAAAAAAATTTATCAATATGTTTATTATGTTTTATTTAACTTAATTTATCATATTATTTATATAATAATTTAATAAAATCGTGATGTGTATATAATTATTTTAAAATTATCAATTAAGTTAACAATTATAATAAATAAATATATACATGATATAATATTATTAGATATATAATTGTATTATCATAAAAAAATTAAATTTATTTTTTTAGTGATGTGCAATATTAACTCGAGTAATAATATAATATTTTTTTAATAATTTATTGTATATCAATTCTTTTTAATAATTTATTTATCTTCTCTTTTGTTCATTCAATTTTTTGTTCGCTTAATTTTTCGTTATGTGTACAATACTTTCATAATTTAATTTTATTGATTTTATTTTTTGAAGTTTTTTTTTTTTTATAAAAGTTAAAAATTAGAGAAATTAAGATAATTGATAAATAGGGTACCCTTTTTTCGAATTGAAACCTAACCGGAACTAAATTGGAACAAAAAAAAATACCTTTTTAAATAAGATAGGTTTCAGTTTCGAATAAAACCGAAATCGGAATGAATTTTGCACACCTCTATTCGAAAGTGCTTTCTAACCTCCTCTTCTTACTCATTTCTAAGAATTCCATCTCTACCACTTTTCATGGCAGCCGTTCCCTTCCTACTACTGCTTCGTGCTAGCCATCTTCTGATTATGCTTCTGGCTCGAGTAAGAAATCATTTGCTAATGTTATTGGCAAGCCAATTGAACATTTTGTTTCCTAAATCAATTGCCCAAGCTTGTATCTAATGGTGATCTAACTTTTATCAATCTACTCACAACGTCTTCAACATTGTTCTACTAACCTTATTGGAAACTTGAATCATCGAAAAAGCACCACTGGATTTGTTGTCTCTCTTTTTTGAATCTCTTAAACCATCCTTTCCAGTTTGGAAAAGAATAGCCTCACCTTTTGATTCGTTTGGTCTTTTATCTACATTTTTTCAAACATCATGTACACCCAAAAGGGTCTTCATCTTGATACTCCAATTGTCGTAGTTGCTCTTGTTGAGAATGAGAACTTAGAAAGAAGCACACCATCACTAGCCATAACACTCTAGAAAACTAACAAGGATTTTGCAACTCTGATAGCACCTTGTTAGAGAAGGAGACTTTTAAAGGTTTTAGAAAATTTGGCAATAAGACAATTAAATGGAAAAAGATAAGGATTTTTGACCTATATACCCTAAAAACACTGCCTATTTATGTTTATAGTCAAGTTCTCAAATTTATTATATTTGAGTTCAATTATCTATTTTTTTGGACAAAAATACCATTTTTTATTTGAACTTAAAATTTTAAAATTGAAATTTTTACGTTTGATTGTAATTTTTTATGTAGATTTTAAAAAAGAATTAATAAATCTTTGAAAAAATGGTTAAAAACTAATTTACAGATAATTCGATGTCAATTTATTTGTTTTGATTATAATTTTTTATTTGAATTTGAAAATTTAAATAGTGAATCAACAAGAAAGAAGATAAAATTTATTGTTTCTCTCACAAATTTACTGTTCCCTAAATGAAAATTTACTTTCTCTCCATGAAAGATGAATTTCGTTAAGGAAATAATAAATTTCATTGAAAGGATAGTAAATTTGTTAAGA
The DNA here is from genome assembly GCA_035584115.1 of Cedrela odorata. Taxonomy (NCBI): domain Eukaryota; kingdom Viridiplantae; phylum Streptophyta; class Magnoliopsida; order Sapindales; family Meliaceae; genus Cedrela; species Cedrela odorata. The sequence goes on along the minus strand of JAXCLQ010000007.1, from coordinate 571,273 downwards.
AAACAGAGAATTCATCGAGAAAATAATGAATTTTCGTAAAGAAAATAATGAATTCGTCTAGTAAACAGTAACTTTGTCCAATAAACGGTAATTTCGTCTAGAGAATATAATAATCGTCGAGAGAATAAGATATTCTTTGAGAAGAATAAGAATTAAGGATAAAATTATCTGAAAAATAAATAATTAATCTCAAATATAAGAAAATTTTTGCTGTAGTTAAAAATATAAAATTAACCCATAAAATTAAGCAACACCCGATAAAAACGCAAAAGATAACTTGCTATTGATTGGTTTGATACAAAATGAATAAAATACTCTCTATTTATACTATTCTATTGGCACCTCCTTAACATATGGTTAAGATTATGCCACCAAATTTCTACTTAGACAACGACTACGATTACAAATAAATTTTCTTTCAAATTATCTATTATATTTTTACCAAAATATATAAATATTTTCTAAAAACTATTATAGAACAAACTTTTAGAAATTAGACTTATTGGGCTCCTAAAATATTTGATTGGATTATTTATTGTATACATAATAAACTTTAGACTAAACCTATCAATAATTATCGATAGAGAAATATAAATTCGAATTCTCTCCAACAATCATTTACTTCATAACTCTTTTTAATCACATTTACATAATAAATTAATATACATTTTTTAAATTTGTTTAACAATGATTTAGAGGTTTGTTTTTATGTCTAAACATTGAATTACATTCAATGTTTTAAATGTGTTTAGTTTTTTTTAATCACATTTACATAATAACTTACTATTTAATAATGTCTGAATAAATTATTTAATAATAATAATAATAATAATAATTTAAAAATACCCTTATAAATTTTATTTATTCCCTATTATATGAAAAAAAAAAATTAAATCACTAATTTTTAGATGTTATATTCAATTTTTATAAATGAAAATATATATATATATATATTCATATTTATTGAAACTTCAATTGTTATTTTTTTAATTTTCACAGTAATTTTTTATTTTAAAATTTAATATAAATTAAAGATTTCTCAGATGAAGATATTGTCTTCCTACCTTTAAATATGTAAATCTGTATTTATTTATTTAAATAATATTATCCGATAACTTAAAACTCATATAGATTAGATTGCAATAAATTCTAATAAATGCAAATTAAATAAAACAGCGTAGACAATACTTAAAATACGTTTTGAAATCTCATAATCACTAATTCTCATCTTATAAATAAATCTTTGTAAGAAAATTTTTAAAAAATATTTATAAAAATTAGAACCAATACGGCAAGCTTACATGCCTACTCTTTCATGGTATCTTTCTTTTTATTTAGCAATGTGTTCATGTTCTCATCAGTGCTGGTGTCCCGTAATCTCATGGATCCTCAGCCTCCATCTCCGTTACCAGCAAAACCTCACATAGCAAAATGCGGGACAAAACTATCCCACAAGTGTGGGAAAGCATTCATGGCAAGCATATATGAAGGTGCATTAATCCACGCTAGGTGTTGTGGCGAGCTTCTAGATATTGGAGTTGAATGCCATCAAGCGTTTGTGAACTTTCTTTACCTAGACACCCGGGAGCAAATGAAACTGAAATTTTATCTAGAAGTAAAGAAGTTTATATAGATTGTTTAATCTATCATTTGGCTACTATTTTCTAGGACAATAATATTATATCCTATAAAATCTGTAGCAAAAGCAAGCAAATCTATAAATTAATGGTTCAAATAACACTTACTCTAGTCAGAGCATGAACTTTCTTGCTCTTCAACTTCCAGTTCTCTCATATTGTTTGTCACTACTTGAACTTTCAGAGACAGCCGTTGAGTGTGTTCCTCTATAAATTTTAAGACCATACATAGTTGTTCTTGATAAGCTGCAGATTTCTTTTTCTCGCGATGCAGCTCCGTGGATAGTTCTCGAATTTTAAGATCCTTCTCATCCTGCATGCAACAGTGAAAATACAAGCTTTTGTAAAATGTTAATAGGAATTGTTAAAACTAATGAATAAATAAGCGTTTTGTTGGCATAATTGAAGGGGTTTGTATTCAAAACTTAATTACTTCAACAGTTTTGGGAAAATAGCCATGAAATCTGAGACAAAAGGCACATAATGAGAGAATGATTCTGGTCATCCAACCAGTTTTATCTGTACCTAGACCAGTAACGTGGGGAATTTATCATTCAAAATGTATATCAGAAGATAAATGTATTAGGGTGCACAAACATAAACCTCAAGACACTCCATTTCCCGGCCGAGCTCATAAATGTTCTCGTGCGATTAACGTTGCAATAATTGCACTTTGAAAAGGTGATATATATATACAAAACAAAAATGCATCCGAAACATCACAAAGACAGCAAAGCAGAGAGAATCTCTTCTTATCAAACCTAGAAGTAAACTCATACTGAACATCTGCTCATATACAGTAAATAAAGTTTCGGTCACAAAAATTCCTAATTTACCTTATCATGGGACTCGTCCAAATCAAGCTTTATCAGTGATTCCTGAAACTCTTTCCTTAAACCTCATTTCAAAACATTCATTGGCATTAACAAATATACAGCTGTAACAATTCTGCTTCAGTTTTATGGAAGTAAAAGATATGTCATACAGATGTGTTAATCTGTTTTCATTAGTGTTAGTAAAGAGTTAAATATGCCAGAATATTCATAGGCAAAGAAACTAAATTAAATTGGCTCGACTTCAAGTGATCCGAGAGAACAATGGCTTGGTTGTTAATTAAGTCTTTAGCTGCTCCTTCTCCGATGCCATTGTTACATGTAATGCTGTATTTATTGATAAGTTATTTTCGTGCAACTTACTTCAATAAAGTACAAACAAATTAACACAACATACCTATATCACTCCATAAAACTAACCTTTCCACTTCAATAATTGAAGACATGCCCATCTACTTGTGAACTTATAAATCTTGTGAAGAGACATTGCATGCTTTATTGTTCATATTTTTTCATTCCATATTCCCTTGCTCAGACCAAAAGCTAAAAGCATGTCAATTTTATAATTCAAAAGACTTAGATACTAAAGTAAACTAATCACAATTCAACAGAGGTTTTTTCTTAACCATTTGGGGTCTGGCTATATCAAGCTTGCTACTTTTTGCCAAATGTAAGGCCAAACCATCTCCCAAGTCATACACCAACATGAATTCTCTCACTACAGCCCCATGTTCTTCTTTTTTCCTACACTCATAATAATGGCAAGTACCTGAACAATGTTATAATCATTTCTTAATTTCAGGTTAAATCATCATGTTAATTTTGCCCATCTCATCCAAAATGTGATAATACCAGATTCCTATGTATAGATGTGATTCTTTTCTTTACCTTTCTTGGCTTGTCATTGTCTAATTTTAGTTCCTTCACCCGAAGTTTTCACAACTTTTAGCATACATGATATGAAGCAGACACCTATCTCTCTCAGCAGACTCAAAGCTGGAAATGGGTTGTTGAAAGTCAAGCTGAAAATGTAAGCTCTTTGAACAATCTGAACAATTGCAAGTAAATTAGCTGCGGTAACTTTCAGGTCCACCTATTACTTATTTTTATCATCTGTCAATAAAAATTCTCCAAATATACACTTTAAATTTGTTTCTATTTACGGTACAGATCATGTCAGTACTTAAATCTATAATTCCATATTAGTTCTTTAGTTCCATTAAATCATGTACGGTTCGATATGTTATGACAATTCAATAAGCATATCTTTTTCTCTTATTTCCAATTCTAAAGAAACAATATAATATAATATGCACACAAAAAGCATCATACCATAAAGACACAATCTCCTACCATACCTCAGAGAATGCAATTCTGTGTGATCGTCGAGGTGGTATTTTACTAGGATTCAACTCGTGATTGTGTTCTTTCATGAAACCATAGATCACCCACTTCCCCCCATCCTTTACAGCTATTCTCAACATGGCATTGCATCCCTCTCTAGTGGCAGGCCGTGATGGGAGAACTTTGATCTCTCTATTTCTGTACTTTTCTGCACGAAAACCTTCTTTAGAGCAAACATATTCTCGGCCAATTATTGAATTATCTTTAAGAGATCGACGTGTACGATTATTCCGTATTGTAAAGCCCATACGCCTTCCATACATCTCATAAAATTCCCTAGCATCCTCTGCTGAGTCGAACACCATTCCAATATATGGCTCTGTAGGTTCTGAAATTAAAGGAAACACTGGATTGGATGATTGAATGAAATTATCATTTGCATCAAAATTATCTGATAATTCATCATCTCCTGTTTCATGCCCGTCAAAAGTTTCAGCTAACCATCTTCGGTAATTTCTGCTTGAATTAAATTCTTGGCCAGAGGTGCTTGCCATCATTACCCTATCAGGACATTTGAGAAATCAAAGTATAACCTTAAGCATAATCATATAATAGAGTTCCAATCCTATAGTAGATAATGCAAAACCACATATAACATCATGTACACTTTTAACACAAACACAACATAATCCAATATTTCTATACAAAATCAGACAATAATAAAAATATACATGATCACCAACAAGCTTTCAGAAATTAGCTGCAATGAACTCAGCAAGTTTGCACAACTTGAACTTCAATAATCACTATCAAAGTGATACTAAACACCATTCCACTAAGATATATCATCATCAAAATCAAACATCATGCTTTATTTTTTAATTTTAACAGCGCAAGGTGGCATACAAGAATTGAAACACATAAGAAATCAATGGACATAATCTACAGTTAAAGTTCAAGATTAAATATGCTTTCTTTTTTAATTTTAACAGCGCAAGGTGGCATACAAGAATTGAAACACATAAGAAATCAATGGACATAATCTACAGTTAAAGTTCAAGATTAAATACAAAACTATGCACCTTTCTCTCCTACAACATCGCCCTCCTTTCATAAAACACTAAAACTCTATCAAATCAGAATTATTTTTAAATTCGATATCATTTCTCGATGCCATTCTCATTCGTTGTTCAACACATTGGCAATATTCATCAAATTCGATCAAAGCATGTACATAATTAAAATTCAGAAGCCCTTTAGTTCAACATAATTCGGCCTGCAATAAATGAATACATCAAAATTTACAATTATTTTAACTTATCATTAGAAAATTCTATGTGGGTTGTTCCCTGGTTTTTCAATATTCACTTTACCCAGCTCAATTTATCAATTCAAGACAGATAAATAGTTCCCAAAAACAAAAAAACAAAAAAACCAAACAAGCAAAATCACACAAATAACAAAAACGGATTAATTAAATTAAATCCTATGATCGTACCAGAATGCAATTCAAGCTGAAATGTGCTGCATTTTGGAGAATATGTAGCCGTCCAAAACAACAGAAGAATGAATAGAATCAAATGAAAATTTAAAACCCAAAAAATCCCTGTATTTCCTCACTACACGGACTCTTCAGATGACCGAGTTAGCGCTAAAATCTATCGGATTCTGAACAGAGCTTCACTTTTTTTTTTCTTTTCTTTTAATATATACAGTGTTTTTGCTTTCCGCTTCGGGCGCAGGAGAGCGGAAAGGAGGGCGCTATGGTGGAGGCATTGTTTTAATAATAATAATTTTGGGAATATTTCAAAAACTACCCTCAAGTTTTTCATAAATATAAATAATTTGAAAGTATTTATAAAAATTAACTTTTATATAAGAGTAGCAATTGAGAATGGTATCGTATGTTCGACGGAATAGTTAATAGTGTCAAATATTTTAATAATAATTTGATAAAATTATTAAATAAATTATATAATTGTAGTACTTATTTTACATATTTTTAGCATATCTTAACATTTTTTTGAAATAAAAATAGTATTGCCGATTAAATTTTAATTAATTTTAGTTGAATATAACCAATCACTTTTCAAAATATAAAAGATAAAATATAGTTCTATTGGATTATAAATAAGTAATAATCATGTGAAAATAGGTTTATGTATAAAAAAAATTTAAATTTAAATTCAACATAATTATAAATAAATGATAAAAATAAAATATAATTAATAATTATGTACTTTTAAATTGACTAAAATTCGCTAAGTTCGTATTAAATTGACAATAATTTTATGTTGGATTAACAAGTCTTGTCATATTGTTACATTTACTCTTGTGCTAATTTTTTTGAAAAAATCTTATATGTAAGAACTATTTAATAAAATTATATCATACTTGTTAAATTTATTTTTTTTTTATTTTAACTAACTATTATAATTTATTAGTTTCAATATATTTATATATAAACATTTTATACAAACATTCTTATATTTAAACATTCTATATGATTTTCTTACATAAAATATTTTTTTAATTTCAAATAAAAAATATATTTGTAACCTTTAAATTAGAAAAATAAAATATAAGATTTTTGCCCATTTGTATAAAATTGTATTGGAACAGTTCCATTAAAGTAAAATAATAATAATATATTTTTCAAGTAATATTTTAAACTTCTTTTATCAATTAAATAGTAAATTTCCACCAATCTTAAGATGATTTATTACCCTAATTCACATTCAATCAACAAAAATTTATTAATTGTATAACAATTGAATCGAGTAATATTATAATAATTTTAACAAATAAAAATTTAATTGATTTGAAAAGAAAAAGGCATGACACCAATAATAAAAGAGTAAATAAGCACCACCAAGCCATACTCTTTCAGAATTGCGCACGAGACCACCAATGGGCGAACCTATTTTTAATGAAAACACTGATTTACATAACTTTATCCCGTTTTATATTACTTTTATTGTTTGGCCCCCATAAACTTACTGTTATCATATTATGGCCCCTCCAATTTAATGTTTTCATATTATGAGCCCCAAATGCAAATTCTTCGTTTTGCCTCGATCTTTGTAACAACTTTTTTATACACTATACAGAATACACAGGCAGAAAATGGAAATTGTTTCTCTAAGAATTCAACAATCTATAGACGAGTCAATAAATAAAGTTGGCAAAAATATAATTTAGTTGATCACTTCACCTATTAACAAGATTATAATACTGTACAGAAAATACGTTGTAGGAATAATACCAGAGCCTACCTATGGTGACTTTGGTTTTCAGATTCAACTTCTTTGATATTATGAACTGCCTGTTCAACTGTTTTTGATAGGCACTTGTTGTGTTCCTCGATATATGTCATAACTGTTCGCAGCTGTTCTCGACATGCTGCCAACTGTTGATTTGCATGCTGTAACTCAGAAGATAGCTCTCGGATTCTCCTATCTTTCTCGTCCTGTGAAATCAGAATACAGATGATTTCAGCTGATGATTCAATTATTAAACACTTGTTTATGTCAGCAACCAAAATAAGGGGGAAAAGAAACACAAGCAGAAGCTCAGATGGATCAATGATCGGATGGATTAGATTGTCCCCAGGGGCTTGGCCGAGTGGTTAAACAGAAATCTTATTTAGCTGGCCACAAGTTCAAATCCTGGGGGAGGTAAGGGGTTTTAAGACTACTCTTTGGGCCTTTGCCCACCCCCTTACCTCTTTGAAAAAAAAGAAAAAAGAAAAAACATGGATTAGATTTACTCAACTATTCTTTGATATAAGCATCCATTCAAAAATAATTCCATATAGGAAAAAGTGACTGGGACAAAATCTTTTAAACAATGGGCATAGCCTAAAATGTTTTAGTCTGAGACAATGCTGATGATGATTCTTTTTCCCTGGTTTGTGAGTAGTTTACTAGATTTGAAAAAAATAATCAAAATCCGGGACACACGAACATGGAGAATAAAAAAAAAAAATTAAATAAAAGATAACAAGCAAAGAAAATCCAGAAAGTTTGCAAGTATTTCCATAAGCAACAGGGCTGATTTCATTAGGCTCAAGAAATCTGATAAGAGTTTAATTTGTTTATTAAGTTTTGACAGATGTTGCTAATCACACATAACTGCAGCACAAAATCACCACTTATCAGGAACTCCATGTTTAGCAGTTATGAGCTACTTGACCTTTTGGTTTATTGCATCTAAATATCTAATAATAATTCAACAGCAACCAGGTGGAAACCTAAGCAATTTGAATTGCAATTAGCAATTACAATCATGTACAGTAAAATCACATAATATGCTACAATGGAAACTAGTAACAAATTCTCGGCCGAGGAATAATGGAGGATAGACAAAGGAATTGCTGAAAGATTATGCATTCATCTTGGAAACCCAAAAGATAAACATAGAAAGCATATGTGTTGATATGTCAGCTAATTAACATCATGAACCAGTGTCAGCCTCTTATCTGCTCTGCACAATCAAAAGCTGGGTTATTGACAATGTTTTCCTAACAATTTAAAAGAGAATGTTTTGCCAGAAGTACCAATATCTTCACTCTATCTCTTAATCATACTCCTTCAACATGTAACATGATTGATATTAAAAAAAGATGCATGTTGATAAATCAACCTAATCAGATAATGCAACAGAACCAGTTGCACAGTGGATTTAAACAACACAAAGGCTACATCATTTCCTGAGAACTTTAGGGAAAATTTTGCTACAACAACCATTTGCTTCATATAGCATAAACTGGCCGAAGGGTTCTTCAGACACAGCAAACTTCTCAAAATTTAGTATACTGTGTATCAGTTTCAACCAAAAATGAAGCCTATTAAAATAATATAGAAAAGTTTATCTCAACGGTACAATTAATGTCCTGGCCTCAGATATTTATCCTCTACAATGCCTGTAAATCGAAATTCCAGATCTTTTGGTACACCATGCATGCAAATTATCATTTTCAGATATTCATCTGATCTATAAGAGCTAGCTACAACCAGCCAGGGTAATAAATAATGAGAGAAAAAAACTAATACTTCTTTTCCCTTTATCCTGAGTCTGCCAATTCGAATTCGGCATGTTTGGGGTGACATTGAGAAACATACATTACTACATTAAAGGCTTAAGCTACCAATACATAGGGTTAACAATTTCACTAGCTCCCTGGGCCATTGGGAAGTGAGGATTTTCAAACTTGAAGTCAACCTTTCATAAAATTTCTCAATATTTGAGAAGTTGATTTAGTATACTATTGAAATTCATACAGACAATTGTTAGAGATGTCATACGTTGGTTTTAATGGAGCTGGGACTGCATTCCAGTATTCTAGAAGGTACAGATAAGGAGCTTCTTGAGGTATTAATGGATCAAAGGTTATTTTTACACCATATTAATATAACATGAAAATCAGGGTTTACAAAATCAAGAAATTAAAAGGGGACTTTGGGAAGGAGAGAGGATCAAAGAGACAGAGAAGTCACTAAGCGGAAAAGATAGATCAAAAAAAAGAGAAAGAGGAAAGATTAGCTACTAATTTCATTCTTTATCCTTCCTCTTACAACTCTAATCTTTTTTCTTTTTGGTTAATGTTTAATGTTCACTCAAGCTTTCCACAATTTATACACCACTTTCCAATTAATTCGATTGCTAGATAAAGACTTCAAATTATTGATTGAAGTAATTTGCTAACAGTAAATGGAATCTTTAGTTCTGATCACCTTTACTCATGCAACTTACCCACGGGATCACCATCTTCCACTAAGTATGTTCAATTTAACATCTCTGGCCGACATAATCATCATTATTGTAATTCATATTGAAATCTATTGGCAGTCTATTTAACGGAATAGTCCAAAGGTGAAATGCTAGGTCTTTTGCAGTTTCCAAATGAATAAGTGTATCACACTCTACATGTTTTTGAAATGGCCTCTAATTTGATCAACGTTATGTTTGTTTTTCCTATCTTCATGAACAATCTATGAGGTAAAGAAATCCTCAAATTACTAGAAGAAGGATGAATTTTTGGAAAGAACTAGAAATCTTTAATAAGAATTTTCAACCTTCCACTCTTTTTTTTTTTTTTTTCACAAAATGGTATGCGCTAGAGAATAAAGTGTAAACATCTCAAATTCTGGATGTTCAAATGCAGTAAGTGTGGTAAAGAAATAGATAGATCAATTAAATTAATATTTTAACAGCGTGATGGCTACTTACTGGAGTTGGTTGAACCTTTTCTGAAGAAACTACTAGTGGATGGTTATGCTCCCTCAAAAATTTTGTTACAACCCATCTCCCTGGCTTCTCTCTCTTCACCAATATCATTGCCTTGCAACCGTCTCGTATGCTCTCTCGCTTTCGAATCTGAACCCGTCCTGACTTTTTCCGGCTGATATTAAATCCCTCTTTATTACAAGCAAGTCGGCGAGAGATGATTGATCCGTCACGCTCTGACTTGCGTGATGAAACAATTCTTGTCGCAAATCCTACTCGTCTAGCATATTCATCATAGAATGCTTTGGCAGTTTCTTCAGACTCAAACAGCATACCCTCATATGGTTCATGGGTTGTGTCAATTTCACAAACAACAGAGTCACCACCTGTAGGACTCTCTGTTATCACAGTTCTGTCTTCTACTTCTACAAGGGTTTCCATATCCACTGAAAAGCAATAATATGAGTTAACACAACTGTGTACCAACAAGGAAAAAGCTACATGCCAAAAAAGTAGCATAGTTGACACATAAAGCGTAAACAAACACACATACATGCAAGATTTGAAACTATAATATATGTTAAACTAAACCGATAGTAATGTTATTTTCTTTTCAAAAGTAAAAATTAAGTTTACAATGTAAAGCTATAGCATGCATTCACATCTCTAAACAAGTCCATTTATGCAAAAAATAGGAAGATCAGGACTGTGTCAAAATCACCCTACCACAAACCTTCTTCAATAGGATCAACATTTACTAGCCTAGCACCCACAGCACCGTCAAAAACAAAGGTAATAATCCAATGACGTCCCACCTCAGCAAGGTCCTAAGTGTTCTAAACTCATTTCACTCTTCAACAATATCCATAAAATGGCCACAACTCTCGAAAATCCATTTCAACTCTTGTCCACTTCAGCTATAGACTTTTATATTAATCACAGGATGACCTAAAATAAATATATATTTGAAACAGTGAACTGTTTTCATTTCTGTTCTAAAATATACCGTGAGAGAAGATATCCCACAAAATAAAAATTTCAATCCCTACAAAACAATTCACTGTTTCTTAGGCTTATTAACAAGCGCCAAATAACACATCCTTCAATCATAGGAGCCTAACAAAATTACTAACCTTATTCAAATAAAAAAATAAATTATTAATTTTTCACTTATTTCCCGTACTTCTCCCGGGAACCAAACAGCTAGCTGGGTAGAATTGAACAACTTCAAGAAGAAGCATGAAAATACCATAAAAACTTGAATTACGACTTTACCAACACAAAACGAAAACTTCAATAAATTAAAGGAATTTTTTTTTTAAAAAAAGCAAGAATTAAACAATAACCCATCAACAAACTACAAATATAAATTATAAATTTAACGAAAGAGAACTTACATTATGAATTAAAACAAAATTTACATTCGAATTTGATTATCGTTGCCGTCGCCGTTATTCTCTGTATGTCGAGGATGGTGGTTAGTTGTAGCTGTTGAAGAAGAAGGAGAAGAAAGCTTTTCTGGAGGAGCTATCATGTTCATGGAGAAGAAGAAGAAGATGATGACGTTCCATTTTTAGCAAATTGTTCAATTGGACGTGTGGCGTCAGATTCCATTGTCATTTTTCTTTTACACTTTTTTGGAATTAAAATTTACCCCATAAATAACAATTGGAACCCATTATTATTATTATTATTATTGAAAATTTGAACCCAATTTTCTTGTATTGATGAATAAATCAATTCACATCCAAAATATTATTGTTATTGATAAATGAAAGAGTGAGTGATCTTAATTTCTCTCAATTTAAAATAGTTTTTGTGTGTGTGTGTGTGTGAGAGAGTCAAATTAAAAATGTTTAATTATAAATATTATTATATGTCACATTAATGTTTTGATAAAGTGATTATTGGATAAAGTTAGGTTGTCTAAATTTCTTTGTTAATTATATTTCATTTTAAGTGCATAACATAACAATATTGTAATTGAAAGTATACGCTGTGAACTTATTATTATTATTATTATTATTATATTCTTACTTTAAAAAAAACAATTTTGAGTCTAAGTGATAACATAATATAATATCAAAATTAATTTGACTAAAAAATTCTTATATTCTAATTAGCCGTGACAATTTAAATTATTCTATCATATTCGTATCGTATTATATTCGTGTTGTATCAAATAGACGCTCACTTGAACCCAATCCGTTTAATAATCATATTAAAAATTGAAAATTATAACATAACATGATTATTAAACGGTTAAACCAAGATTATTAAATGGTTAAATGGATTATAATATTGTCACTCGTTTAACATTATATATATATATATATTGTAATATATTTCTATAATACTTATAATATTATATTCTCAAATACTAATTAATTTTATTTTAAATATAAATAAATATATTTTATGTATAATATAATTGTGTATTTATCTAGTTATAATAAAAGAATCTAATAGGAAATTATGTGTTGTAAATCGTCAAGCCGATCGTCCGTCGACCTACATTAGATCAAGTAGACCGCAGCCTAAGACTAATGAGTGAGTGTTTATTTGTATATATATGTATATATGCATGTGTGTATGTGAAACTAGTACTGAAATTGTGTATGAAATAAACTAATTGAAATGATTCAAATGTGTTTTGAGTTGATTCTATTAAAGTGATATGGGTATATTGTAATTTGATTGAAAAATGACGATTTTGTTGAATGAATGTAATTAGTAGTAAAGAGAATGATAGCTTGAAATGATTTGCTATTTTCTATACATAATGACCTCGACATGTTGTGCTGTGATATGAAATGAATAAGGGTAAATGCATTGATATTGTGAAGTGTTGTGTGTATTATGATTGTACGTAGTATATTGGTGGTGAAAATGACAGCTTGTATTGATTTACCATTGATTATGCATGACAAACTTGGTATGATATATCGTAACATGTAATGAAGAAAAGTGAACTGTATTGATACTGTGGAATACTTTTTTATTTTCTTAATGTGATGTTTATCGTTATTGTTATGATTACTTGTGTGTATATATGTTTGTAGCCACAGGATTGATCCACGGATTTAGATATAATCTATATGTCTGGTTAAGAGTGTATCATGGGTATAGACTGTCCTTCTGTTCGGTCAAGTGCATAGCCCTGAATATGGATTAGACAAAGATGTATGTACATAATAATTGGTTTTATGAATTGGGGGATGACAGTACGTAACACCCCAAGGTATTTGCAGGTTATTTCTTAATGTCTTAGGAGATAGCAAGACATAACGCCCCAAGGTACTGTAGTATTCATTTGGGTGTTTGAAGGGACGCCCTTAAACACCAATATGTTGTTGAATGATGTGTGATAAAATTCTATGTTGATATATTGAAAAGTGTTTCTGTTTAAATACATATAACTGATACATATATGTATATTTCCTATGAATAGGAAAGTGATGACAAGATATTGATATATATGTATATGCAATGATATTGTGTGTAGTATCCACTCACTGAATTCTGTTAGACACATCTCCCACACCTTCCAGTTTAGCAGGAAACCCCCTTAGTTTGGTGAGTAGACACAAGTCTTGGAGATACGGATTTGGAGGAGAGGTCATTGGTCGCAGTTACCATTGTGTTGGGTTTATCTCATGTTGATATTGTCAATTTTACTTTTGTATTATCAAATGATGTAAATTTGTGATTTATTTTGGCTGCATGTATATAGTCAGACTATTTTTAAGATCTGTTGTAAACAGTCGAGTTGTATACAATTTGAGTGGTGGTAAGACGCCCTTGAGTAATTGAAATGTATTATTTTACATGGAGTAACCTTGAGCATGCATGAATAGTAGATGTATGTGAATAAGTTGTGTTTAGTTTAAGGTAATAGAAGAGACCTATTACTTGTCGGTAACACTCCCGGATTTGGGATATTACAATAAATAATAAAGTAAAATAAATTAATAGTAAGCAGCAGAATTAACCATATAAAATAAAACAATAAACAATAAAATAATTAAATTAACAGTAGGTGGTATAACCAACCGTAATAAACAAATAAAATGTAAATGGGTTGTTGAGCCTCCTAATAAAAATAAAATAAATAAACAAAAACTTGATAGAGTTAGGAAAAGAAAATATGTAATAAAAACAAATAAACTATATACATTTTAGATCTTATTGGTTATTGAGATAAACTTTATGCATCAATTGTTTATTTCAGCAGAACTTCTACTAAAGGATGATTTCTAACTTGTTTACTAAGAGCTCCACAATAGAGAGAATCTGAATTCTCAAAAGTAGTAGAGATGTTTCAGAAGCAATAACATTTTAGGCCAATTTTTTCATGTCTAAAATCAAAACTCAATTGTGTTTATATAGTGTTAAAATCCGAATGATTTTCTTACATGTGCCAGTACACATATCACAAAACCTTACACTAATCAAAATTTTGTAAAGATTTGTCATCACTTTCCTTTATACATCATGATTAATATTTACACATTATCCTTAATGTTTACATATCATACTTAATATTTACACATCATGCTTAATATTTACATATCATGCTTGACATTTACATATTATGTTTAATATTTGCACATCATATTTAATGTTTATACATTTGTCCCTTTAATAAACTATTATAATCATATTATAATTAGTTTATTAATTCCATTTACTAACTCTTGATTAATGTTATTTAAGCCTCTAATGTTCACACTCCAAATTGTGTGACTCGTTAGGTTCATGTACATTTGTCTTATAGAACTTTTCTATAAGTCTATGAGGGGTGCACTTACATATCATGGCAATCTCAAACGACATGAATTTTCTTGAACTATACAAATTAAATTACCACAAATATATAGTCCTTTCGTCATCTAATATTCTAGTTGAGTATGTAGATGTAAATTATATAGTTAAGTTTATATTGTACTCAACTTTAGTTTAACTTTGGATTTACACTATGAATATAATATTTAGAAACTTTTTTCTAATTTTATCTTAAACATTAGAATCTCATTTCCAATGACTACTCTTATAAGAGATTGAATGCAGTATAATTTTAAAGATCATAGGATATTTGCCTCAACCACATGAAGTAATAGATCATTTATTAAATACACACCAACCTCTATGTGTGTCAGTCTATTCTTAACAACCATTCGAAGGTCAAACCAAAAGCTGCTTCTGACATGTATGGCATTTAAGAACACATGATCACACACAAAATTGCCGTAGTATCTCAAGTCAAGGACCACATATGCGTACTCAACTCAAAAAGATTTTCTATTGATGATTTTATGGAATGTCTATTAAGAGTTTTTAGTGAGTCAATTCAGTGAACCCATTTTCTAATTAGCATTCACTCACATATATGTACAACCTTTCTCAAACTTATGGTTCATTGAGATAAACCATCTAAATTTATCAAAATAAATCACATGTCTCAGTTTATTCGATTTATTAACCAACCCATATTAGAAAACTTATAATTATTAATTTTTTTTAGAATATATTATATAGTGAAGTTATCTTAATGTAACAACTCTTTATTACTATGTTCACTACAATAAATATATTTTTTAGGGTATTTGTCAATTACATTCATCAATTTGAATAAATTTAAATTATCAAAAGACAAGCATGAATACCATTTAACAATAAAAGAATAATTTTAAAAATCTATGAACTTGTATAAATAATTAACAATTCATACAAAAGAGATTGCTGTTAGAGCATCAACTCTAACAAATAGTTGACATCGTCTTTGGGAAACTGAATAAGAAACCAATCTAAAAGAAGTGTGGTTATATCAAAAAGGGAAGAGATGGATAAAATATTGGATGAAGTAGCAAGAGAACTTCACCAAGATAGTGATGAAAATTTAAATGATTATACCTCAATAAAATGTTGTGATAGAGGAGAAAGAAGGATTGTTGCAAGGATTTTCCAAGAAGAGATAAAGGAACAGGTGAAAACAATGAAGGAAATGAATACTAATGATTTGAAATGATATAGTGAATCAACTCAAACCAATCTAAAAGTTGTGGAATCAATAAATAGAGCCGAAAATGTAAGTTGAAGAAAAAAAAAACCTCCTCAGCCTAGTAGGCTTACTACAACCTAGAAGGGAAAACAAAAGGTCAGTTATTATAAGAGGAAAAAAGGAAGAAGGAGGTAGTCGCCATTTAAATATGGTGAATCCTTTATTTTGAATCTATGAAAAAAATGAACGAAGACCGGAGAGCGTAAAGGGAATAGAATCCATTCTAAGAGTATCAATAGGGAAGAAAGAGGAAGAACTCTATAGGAGGGAGAACTCTGTAGAAGAGAGAAAGACAGGGAGACATTTACGAAGAATTAAAATGACTGAGAGAAGAGATTCGGGAATTGAAGAAGGAATGAAGAACCGAGAGACGGGTAGAGTACTAGTTTAAGACTAAGTCTCCACTATTTCGGGAAATCATGGATTTGTAGTTTCAAGGGATTCAAGATGTCACAAATCACTACCTATACAGGATAGACAAACTCGACATTGCATGTTAATAGGTACAAGGAGATGATGTATATCGAAGGTTTAACAGAATTGGAGATGTGCTGTCTCTTTTCACTAATAATAGAATGACAATAACATATTTGGTATAAGGAGATGATACATATCCCCGAGAGTATCAACTTTTTTGGTTACTTATGCCACAAATTCATAAAGAAGTTCAAAGAAGTTGCTTAACTTTGAAAGATTTAAATGACTTAAAAAGCATTATAAAAAGGTATCACGTCGAGGTGTTGGAGTTGAGAGCTTTTAATATGCCGATTGCTTTTGAGGGATTAAAGAAGTGTGTCACAATGTGTGATTTTTGGTATGAATCACACAAGAAGCATATAACATCATACGATATCGCATACTAGGAAGCGAAGGAAGTAATCGTGTTCGAGGCAAAAGCTGAAGAGAATAGGAAGAAGAAGTGAGAGAAAGTGTCCAAAAATTAGTAGGGCAGAATAGCGAACCAAAGAGGTTTGATAGGTGGCTATAACAGTAGAAGGGACGACCACATGTATGAAATTATTGTTACCAAAAAGATTGTAGGAAGATATGTGAACCTTTGAAGAGATTGCCACTCTTATCACTGATTGATAAACAAGAATAAAGGGTGGCTAAAATAGCGGATTAACAACAATTCACTACATTGAATCACCTCTAGATAAAATCCATGAAGATGTAAAGGATAAAGGTATTGTGGTGGTACCGAGACCAATTAAAACCCCGGAAGGGATAAGAGATAAAAGTAAATATTGTGCCTTTCACCAAGTCCACGACCATAATACTGAAAAATGTATAGAGTTAAGAGAATAGGTTGAGGTATTAATAAAGAATAACTACCATAGCGAGTACGTTGCAGGATAGAAGACAGATGAAATCCAAGGGTTGAGTAGTCTGAGAAAAAAATATACCATGATAATTGCAAGAAAGCCTACCTTGGCTAGAGATTTTAATTGAACCCGAAAGAACTACTCACGTTATTCAATGGAACCAACCATAGGGCAGACCTCGGTCTTTATGGTTAATGCAAATAAGAAGCCAAAGCTAAGCAGCCTTTCAATTATATTTATGGAAAATGATGCGAAGGGTGTTAACTATCCTATGATGATGTATTAGTGGTTATCGTGAACATTACAACAACTCTAATATACAGAGTATTCATTGATCCAAGGAGCTTGATCGATATCTTATTCAAAGATACACTACAAAAGTTGGGAATCGAGGAGTGAAAGTCGGAGAATGTTCAAACCTTTTTATACGACTTTAGAGATGGATGTGTGGTTCCATTAAAAAAGGATTCATCTTACAGTCACTATGAGGGAAAAGCCATACACGAAGACGATCATAGTCGGTTTCTAGTTGTCAACCACCTAGTGCCATACAAAGTTTTGTTTGGAAGGTGTTCTATGCAGAACTTGAAAGTCGTAATGTCAATATAATACTTGAAGTTGAAGTTCTCGGCTTTTAATGGAATAGGCATCATCTCGAAAGGATAAGAGAAGCTAACGTTACCCTAACAAAGAAGACTTTTTGCATTTTTGCTATAGACGCAGGAAATTAGAATAAAAAAGTTAAGGACATTAAGTGGACCGACCAGTAAAACCAATCGAGGAGTTGGAATCTATAGTGTTAAGAAAGAATAATCCTGATAAGGTTGTAAAGATTGGTTCCATAATATATGAAACAAAGAAGGTGAAGATGACTAATTTTCTTAAAGAACACTCAAATAAATTTGCTTGGTCTCATGAGGACATGCCGGAAATAAACTCAATGATAGTTTCTAATCAACTGGTTAACGATCTTAAATTCAAGCTAGTGAAGCAGAAAATGAGAGCATTCAATCATGAGAGGTACAAAGCGATTCATACCTAGGTCGACGAGCTACTGAAGCCAGGTTTCATCAAAGAGACTTACTACCTAGAATGGATCTCTAATGTTGTAATGGTAAAAAAGGCAAATGAAAAATGGAGAATGTATATCGACTTCACAAACCTGAATAAAGCATGTCTCAATGACAATTTTTTCCTACCACGAATTAATCAGCTTATAGATGCTACAATTAGTTATGAACTACTTTATGGGCGCCTTCTCGACTACAACCAAATTAAGATGTATATCCCAGACCATGAGAAAACTACGTTCATTACCAAATATAGACTGTATTGCTATAAGAAGTGCCCTTCGGGCTTAAAAGCACTAAAGCTATGCATTAAAGGTTAGTGAATAGAATATTCAAACCTTTAATTGGCAAAACAATGGAGGTGTACGTGGACGACATGATAACCAAGTCTGTACTCACTGAAAACCATATAGAACATTTGAAGGAGACATTTGAGCTATAAAGGAAGTATCAAATGAAGTTGAATTTGAGATATGTGCTTTTGGTGTAAACTAAGGCAAAAGTTTGGGTTTCATGGTCAACATACATGAGATTAAGACAAACCCATAAAAAATAAAAACCATTATCGAAATGAAATCACCAAGCACTATAAAGGAGATGCATAGATTAATAAGGAAGATTGTCGCATTATGCCACTTCATTTTCCTCTACCTAGTAGTATCAGAGCATACATATAGTTAGGTATTGATAAAGGAAGAAGATGAGAAGATACAAAAATTGGTCTACTATGTCTAGTAAAGCATTGTTAGATGTTGAGAGTAAACACACTCTACTTAAGAAGTTGGCCTTGACTTTGATTGTAGTAGCTAGGAAGTTAAGGCCATATTTCTAAACTCATTCAATCGCCGACCTCACAAATCAGTCGCTAAGATAAATCCTCCACATGTTTGATCTCTCTAGCTGACTTGTCAAGTTGTCAGTGGAGTTTAGTGAGTTTGAAATTGAATTTCAGCCTAGAAAGCATAAAGGCTTAAGTTTTGACGAACTTCATAACAGAGAGGTTGGTATTTGAAGATATGGTGAACAAGCTAGTAATAATAGCTAAAGGCAAGGAAAGTAAGACTTCGGGATAAAGTTATACATTGATGGGGCTCCCAATACTTAAGGGTGTGAAGCTGGGATAGTGTTGATCGTTCTAGTAGATAAGGAGGTGGTATATGCATTAAAGTTCAGATTCAAACTGACGAATAACAAAATGGAGTATGAGGCTATTTTAGTAAGGTTGAGAATAGCAACGTTCATGAAAGTAAAGAAATGTTTGCATAAGAAGTGACTCTCAACTTGTAGTAAACCAAGTGAATGGGCAATTTTAGGTGTGATAAGGGAAGATTAAAATATACCTGGATAAAGTGAAGAAGGTGGCTAAGGAATTTGAAGAAGTAATTACATAACAAGTGTCGAGAACATCGAATACTTGTGTAGATTCATTGACGAAGTTAGCATCAACCGTAGAAGGTAAGGTACCAAGAATTATACTAATGAAGTATGTTAAAAAGCTAAGTATAGAGGAAAGAAGAATGCTAGAAAGTTAATGAAATCAAGATAATATAATATAAAATAAGTCCTATAAGGACATACATTAAACATGAGTTTCTTCCAAACAACAAGAATGAAGCCCAAAGACTAAAATACCAATATGCTAGATGTAACTTAATAGACAAAGTACTCTATAGAAGAGGATACACAATTTTGTTTATGAAGTGTTTGAATTTCGAGGAGTCAAACTATGTTCTAATGGAGGTTTAACTAGGAATATGTGGCAGCCACATTAGAACACAATCATTGGCCTACCGGGTTATCAGACAAAGGTATTATTAGCCAATGATTCATCAAGATGCAGTAGAGTTAACGAAGTCTTGTAAAGCCTGTCATTTTTATGGGGATGTTATACAACAGCCACCTAAGAACTTGACCAACATAATTAGCTTTTGGCCTTTTGCACAATAAAGTTTGGATATGATCGGGCTGCTGCCAATATGGTGAGAACGAGTACGGTTTGCAGTCGTAGCTCTAGACTACTTCACAAAATAGGTAGAAGCGAAAACTTTGGTCAAAATTTCATAGAGAAAGACCACGAACTTCGTTTAGAGGAATGTGATATGTCGATATGGAATTCTCTAAGTCATAATTACCAATAATGGCAAATAATTGGGTAATAACAAGTTTCGAGAACTCTGTGAAAACCTAAAGATTGACTTTAGGTTTGCATCGCCAGTGTATCCAATGGAGAATGGACGAACCGATGATGCTAACAAGGTGATAAATAAACCTTTGAAGTTGAAGCTAAAAAATAAGAAAGGAGTTTGAGTATATGATTTCCCAGAGGTTCTATGAGCTTATAAGATGTCAACCTAAACAATGCCTTGGGATACTATTTTCTTACTTATATTTGGCTACGATGTAGTCATACCTATCGAGATTAGAGCACTAACTTACATAGTCCTAAAGTATACTGAGAATGAAAGCCTAGAAGCATTGCTTGTATTATGGATTTAGTTGAACAAATGAGATAATAAGTAAAGATTCAAGTAGCAACCTATCAATAGATGGTGTCTTAGTATTACAACAAAAAGGTGAGAGCTCTGCAATTCGCTAAAGGGGATTTGGTTATGAAAAGAGTTACATAGAACATCAGAAAGCCAGATGACAAAGTATTAGTTCGAACTGGGAAGGACCTTATAAAATGTTAAGAATGGTCAGACCATGAACATATTAGCAGGCACATATTGATGGAAAAGTTGTCAAAAAATCGTGGAATGCAAATATGCTAAAATGTTTTACCAATAAATTGTCAATTTGTATTTCAATGTATTCCTACCATTTCTCCTTATTGAAAATTTCTCATTATCATGATTTCAAATGTCTAATTTAAATTGTTGCGACAACATCGTAATTTAAGGATAAATTAATAGCAGAGGATAATAGCCTATGCCGATCCGACAACCTATAAGTTTGTCAAATCGAATTAAAGTCTACTCACATGCTCACTAAGTGATGAGATTAAAAGCCTATGTGGGTCCGAGAACCCATAGGTTCGCCAAATCGAGTTAATGTCTGTTCACAGGCTTGACATGAGATTATAGCCTGCAGCTCTAAGAAAGATTAGAGGCCAGGTTTATCAAGTGAATCTTTTGCACTAAGGTACGAGGATGATTACTTGTAAAATTTCTTTATTTCTTAAGTTACATTCTATATACCTAAGCAAGATACTCACTTAGAATTTATTCACTACCAAGGTTCATTTACTTAGTTAAAATTAGTGATCTTCATACTTGCTATATAAAATATAGATGTGCAAAAAAAGAAAACAAGGAATTAAACTGAGAAATAAAACTTCATTGATAGACAAAAGTTTTTACAAATTAAACAAAAACTAATTATCATTTATATCCTCCTCCTTGTGTTGAGTACTTGAGGTACCAATTACTTTGGCTAGATCTTCGGCCTCATAGGCCTTGTTCTTAACAGCAACTAGGGTGTTCCTGTCTCAGCTCTTCCATCACTAGCCTCCGCATTGTCATTATCACCCTCTTTTTTCTCATAGTCTTCATCTTCGCCATCTTCATCATTATCCTCACCCTCATTAGTTTTTAAAACTATGCAAGAATATAGTTCATCCATGCCAAAATCTGTCTCAAAATACCAGTACTTAAAAAGGTTAATATTTTTCATAAACTCGCAAACTAAGTTATCCACAACAATCGTTTTCCTAGACTCTTTGGCATAGATAAGGTAGATGTTAAGACTTGTTATCTTCTTATCCAATTTTTCCTTCTCTTCCAATTTTTCCTTCTCTTCTCTTAGCTGATCAGTTTTCTCCCTCGACTTGGCTAGCTCGAGAGCATAGGCATAGACTTTTTTCATTGCGTAGTCAACCTTTTTCCTCTGCCTTTTTAAGCTAACCCTTTAAATTCATGATCTTTACTTAAAGAGCCTGAGTTTTTAGCCCCATGTTGACACCCGAGAAAGTATGTTTGTGATGTTATGAGAGAAGATGGAGTCATTAGAAATTAGTCACAAATTAGCAAATGTATTTGAAGCACATTAAAAGAAGATACCTTTGTCAAAAACTCCATGACAACATAATAAGACTGTGAAGGTAAAGTTTCCCTCTATAGCTCACAAAGAATTTGAAGACTTTGGAAAGAGAACAATTATGCTAAGAGCACTTTACGAAAAAGACAGTTTGGACCTTTTCTTCGAGCTTAAAAGGTAGTATCTTAGCACGGCTCTAGAGATCTGCATAACAAAAATTAATCTCGAAGTAGCAAATTTAATAGTCAAATGATCACTCATAAGGAGAATGAAATAAGTAGATTTTGTTCAACAAAGTTAGTTAGGACAGAGATCTCTATGTTCCCTAACTTGAAAAATCGACCCTATTGCTCTCCTATGAAAAGTTAATGGTTTTTCTATGACTTATTAGAGGAGGGGTTGTCGGCTATGGGTTTCTTGTCCTTATCGTAGGCAAAGAAATAGTATTAGCCCGAACTGTCCTTCAAGTTACGCCTTAGCTGGTACAAGTTTCTTAACTTCTGTATGGTTGGCTCATCTTGCCCAGCTCTTTTTTATAAAAGGTACAAGCTGGCAATAGTTCACCAGGCATTTAAGTTGAATTGGCATAGAGCTAGGCATAGTTGGTTGAGATTTTGACAAAAAAAGGGTTGTAGGGGAAGCCTTAACCCGACGTCAAAGAGGACCTTTACAAATACGGCCTAGCCTCTTCTCAGTTTACTTGCCATTTCCACCCTTTTTAATAGCCTAAGGGTGATTTACTCAGAGATAGAGAACCGAGTTCTAAATTTCATAGGTCTTTCTCAGTGACTGACGGGTGAATCCAGTTAATCCCATATGGGATATAGTTCTTCCTATATACTAGTTTTATTGATCGAGGAAGGATAGTATCCTGAGAACTAGAATCAACAAAGGAATTGCCACCAACATTATCCTCCTTGACTTTCTTTCAACCCTCATCAATGATTGACTCGTCGTCAACCTTCATAGGTCTAGACCGAGAATTCAATTTCTTGTTAGGTATCTCCTTATAAGTATTGAAGAAATCTAGTTAGCTATCTAAGTCTAGCTTATTCCAGGCATCCCAATTAGTGAAGGATTTGAGTGTTTTGGTCTTAAACGATGAGTTACCGCCCATCACTTGTCCAAAAGACTCTCTAAAAATATTATAAGAATTAAAATTCTCAGACCTAGTAATTGTTACTATGGTTTCTAATATTCTAGATGGGTAAAAATCTAGAAGCTAGGCCAAGAAAGAACAAATTTAATCTAATTCTTCCTATTGGGTACAAATAAATCATTATAAACCTTAAAACTAGAAAACCCCCAAATGTACATGAGACTGGTTTATCAATTAGCCAAACACACAAGCACTTCATAAAATTTAAACACCATTCAAAATAATCATTTCCTTGTATTCAAATGCGTACCCATTTTCATGTCTCCAAACATGTATGTAAATACCCTTTTATTTTTTTTTCCAGTAAATACAAGCATATACCCATACTTCCATTTTTACCCACATTAGGCAATAATAAATTATATGAATAATAGCCGTGAATGGATTAAGATACCAACTTGGAATGAAGATGAACTGATGAAAATGGTAGAGAAACCCATTTCTCAGGTTGTTTCTGCTTTGGGTGCTCTGGTTTACACTTCCTTTCCTTGCTCGCTCTTGCATTCTAAATGTGCTAAATCTCTTTCACAAAAAGACTAATGACAGCCACTCATACAAAGCATGAGAAGATAAACTTGAATGCAGCCATAATTCCTCAACCACAACCATATTCTTAGGCGATTTTAAATTTAAAATTTGAATTACGGGTGGATGTAAATGCGACATCAGCAAAACCATTCAAATCTCAAATAGATGTCAAATAGGACGATTCAAATTTCAAGTGACATGATATTTAAGGAGACGATACCCATGTCACCTCAGAAAACCAAGAACTTAAGATTTTAAGTTTCTAGTACTAGACTCTTCAATACTAGAAGTTGGGAGACTTTTATTACCCCTATAACCCGCCTACCCAAGAACCGAGCTTCTTATAACCCATCTGCATGATGTCACGGACTGATTTCTTCTTGCAGTCTTAAATGTACAATTTGGAACAATTGTCTCTAAGTCAGCCTTACTTCACACAAACATCGAAAACTGAAAAATACAAAAAAAGAGATGTAGAGAGAACACAAGAGTTTAGAGAGTGTTTTGCATAAAATGCTTGGATGCTTTGGCCAAATGATGCCTTCTATATTTATACTTAAACATATGTACAATGAATGACTGAGATTAAACCTCTAAAATCTCATTTGACGGCTTAAAATGAGAGGTTTAAATGTAATCCCTAAAATCGGAAGATTTTACCTTACATAGTTGATTCTCTCATTAATCCCACAATCTCCCCATAATTATTGAAATACATGACATATATACAATATCATTTAATTAATGCAAGATCTTCTAAAAGCATCTAGAAGGATAAGACATTTATGTTGAATAAATCTAGCCCATGGGCTTGGAAAAAAACTCGAGGCATGACATTTTCCCCTACACAATTAAGCGAAGTCCTCGCCGTGTTGCTGTTGGTAGTCACGAACCTTGTCTTCAAATTGCCACAATGTGGTCTCAAGTTCTCAGCTTACTTCACTATGAGGCTAGCTCTTCTATTTAATGAAATACTTACGACTTGGTGGATAATTAGGTTTCTAAACAATCTGGTCATCAAGAGTGATCTCTACTTTCTTGTCAAAAGTTATCTTAATGCCTAAAGGTTGCTGCTTTGGTTCATTAATTAGGGTCATCCTCATCTCTATAGTAAGACTTTAGATGACTTGCATGAAAAACTGAATGTAGTCTAAGCCTTGAGGGCAATTCCACCTTGTATGACACATTACCCACCTGTTTGGCAATGAGAAATGAACCTTTGTACTTCCGAACTAACCCCTTGTGTAGCGAACGTGTAGATTTATATTGTTGGGGTAGAATCTTCACTAACACCAAGTCCCTAATGTTGAACTCTACATGTCACCATTTTTCTTCAGCCCATTTCATCCTTTTTACCGCTTTGTCGAGGTATGCTTGTGCAATATTCGTTTGCTCATGCCACGACTTAGCAGCCTTATATGCTGCTGGGGAGCGCCTTTTGTAGCTTGTAACAAGCGTATAGGGCATGAGAGGTTACTCAAACGAGCTGCAATTGGTGGACTCGCTCTGCTACAAGTTGTAGGAGAACTATGCCACATCGAGTAGTTGCGCCCAATCATGCTGCGTGGCATTCATGAAGTATCGTAAGTATAGCTCCAATAAGGCATTCACCCGCTCGGTTTGTCCATCGGTTTGGGGGTGAAAGCTTATCGAGAAGTGGAGTTCCAAGCCCATAATCTTGAATAACTAAGTTCAACTGGTAAAACGAGAGTCACGGTCGTTGACGATCGAACCAGGTAAGCCTCAATACATAACCACATGCTTGAAGGAAAGTCTCACGATCTCCTCTGCGGAACAATCTTTTAGTGCGAGAATGAACGTTGCATACTTAGAGAATAGATTAACCACCACAATGATCGTTCCCATCTAGTCAAATTTTGGTAATAAAACTATAAAATCCATAGAGATGCCCTTCTATGGTCTCTTCGAAAAGTTAATGGTTTCAACAAGCTTACCGGACTCTGATGTTTATATTTGTCTTGTTGATATATGAGACAAGTCCACACAAATTGCTCTACATCGTCCATCATTTAGGGCCCACATAGTTTCATGGCATTCCTTGATGAGATTTCGCTGCAAGTTCCCCCCACTTCAGCACATAAACCCGTTGACCCTTGGTGTAAAAAAGCCCATCTTCTATCCAAAACCGCTTGGTCTTCCCGGCTTGTGCTAACTCAATGAGATTCTTAATTAGCGGATAATGTTACATAACTTCCATGATGAGGTTGAGAATCTCCCCTTGGAGTTTGCTAATAGCTGCAAACTCAGGCTTCTGACTTAGAGCATTCGCCACCACATTGGTTTTGTTTGGTTTATACTACAATTCAAAATCAAACTCTACTAGAAAATCTTGCCACATTGCTTGTTATGGGCTGGGTTTCTTCTGATTTTAAAAATAACTTATGGCTATATTATATGTTTCTAACACAAATTTTAATCCGAGTAAGTAGTGTTACCAAGTACGCGGTGCATGAACGACCGCTGTCATTTCCTTCTCTTACATTGTGTAGCGTTGCTCCGTGTCATAGAGCTTTCTGCTCTCAAATGCTATTGGATGTCCTTGTTGCATAAGAACACTCTTGATGAAAAAATCCATTCCTAACACTGCATCAAAGTTGTCTAGCTATGTTACCACAAAGTTCACCTTACTGCGCCAATTTCCCAAGTGCAGCTTTACACTGCGAACTACACCACTGGGGAGTTTAGCTTTCGCATTCACTGTTTTAAATAAACCGCTCCTTTTTTCCACCCGAAGACCCAAGCGCTTCGCTTCTTACCATTGATGCATGCCTCGATATGCATGAAAGCCTTGTTATTCAAAGTGTTAGGCATCAGTTTAGTATTGTTAACATTGAGTTATTACAAGCTTCCCATGCTTGTTTGCTTTGTCGCCGCCTCTTGTAGCTTAAACATGGTGTTGAAAGCCTTCTTCCACTGACTATCCTTAGCCTAAGAGCCTTCATCATAGAAAAACAATTTGACCTCGGCTTGTTCTCTTTTTTCCAATTACGCCATTGCTCCTTAACCTTTAGTGGCTTACCTTTCCCATCCTTGTTTTGTTGAGGATGAGAATCCAGCGCTACCCCACCATTGTTAAGCTTATGTTGGTGCTTCAGTTTTCTCGCATCTCCCTTGCAGAAGTTTACTAGCGTCTTGGTTATAGTTAGAGCAGTGGTAATGTCTTTGATGTCCTACCACCTGATCTCAGAAAAGGTCCATGGTTGTAACACCTCATAGAAATTGAAGAGTAAGTCCTCGTTGCTTTTGTTCAGAACTTGAAGCATGAGTCTAGAAAACTCATCAGCATACTCCGTAATGGACTTGTTTTGTTTTTGATCTTTCATTCTCTTGCAAACATCATACAACACATTATTCGGATAGAATTAGTGGTTGAGCTCTTCTTGCAATACGTCTTAAATGTTGATGGTGCATAATCCTTTTTGAATTTTTGCATACTTTCTATGCCATCAAGAAATTGTATGATTTGAAAGATAGAGGGTTGCGGTGTTTACCTTGTCCTGTTCATTTTGCAAACCAATTGCCTCAAAATACCGCTCTATTTGCCAAAAGTAATTGTCTAACTCCTTGGTGTTTTGCTTTCCGCCGTATGCCTTGGGTTTGGAAGCTTCAACTCTTGGAGCACAAATAGCCCTATGAAAGGAGCCAACCCCGCTAGCTGCCTTTCATTTGCAAAGGTTAATGTCCCCTTTTGCATCCTCCAAGCCGCTATGCAACATGTCCCTCTATTGCTGCATGGGTGGACCAGTGGATGAGCTCCCACAGCTCTTCACCTTAAATGGCTAACCCACTCTCGAGGTTCTCCACTATTTGTTCCAAACTGTCAAGCCGATCCTCGCGTCAACTAGTCCTTCAGTCACTTTCCCGATAGTGGTGCCTAGTTCGTTGATAGCATCTCGGGACTTACTTTGCACTCTAGTCATCTTCCCATCAACAGGATTGGACTCTCTACCATGATTTTCATCTCTTTGTGCCATGGCAATCTTATCTTCTTTCTTTGAAACCTTTACTTTGATGCCAACTGTCATGGAGTGATTTCTCTGTGCGGCCTTAAATGTACAATTTGGAAAAATTGTTGCTAAATTAGCCTTACTTCCTACAAACTCTAAAAACTAAAAAATACAAAGAAAGAGATGAAGAGAGAACACAAAAGCTTAGAGAGTGTTTTGCATAAAATGATTGGATGCTTTTACCAAATGAGGCATTTTCTATTTTTACTTAAACATATGTACAATGAATTACCGAGATTAAACTCTAAGAATCTCATCCGACGGCCTAGAATGAGAGGTTTAAATATAATCTTTAAAATCAGGAGATTTTACCTTACAGATTCTCTCATTAATCCCATAATGTCCCCATAATTATTGAGACACATGACATATGTAGAATATCATCTAATGAATGCAAAATCTTCTAGAAACATCTAGAAAGATATGAATTTATATTGGGCAAATCTATCACATGAGCTTGGGAAAAAGCCTAAGGCGTGATACTGAGCACTTACCCTTACTCGAAGACCCAAGCACCAAATAAGGCCTAAGTGTAAGTAATAACAAGTACCGAGTAATGATCGAGAATATCACCCTCATTAGTGCCAAGAATTTGAAGGCACAATGAAGGTTAGAGAATATAAACAGAGTCTGAGATCTCAAAAATATATGAGCAGTATGAATACCATGTATGAGCTAACAACTACCCACTACTTAAAAAGACACGAAAGCATAATTGTTCAACCGCCCATTACTAGAAATAACCACCCACTACGGGAAGTAATTGCCCACGAGCAAAGAGTGGTTATCGCCAGGTCAGCTCCTATAACTACTTCTTCATGACCTATAAAAGGCATAATTCAATTCAGTAAGAGAGAAAGAAGAATCTACCTAACCGTTATGTTGTCAAAACGTCTCCACACACTTTTCTCTCAACCCTTTCTATAATTTCTTTTGTTTTAAATACCATTTTAATATTTTTTGTGGCCTTTTAGAAGATTGGAAACAATTTTTTGACTTAAGCATCGAGGAATTTTTGCCGACCACACACCGGCACCCTTGATAGTTGTTGTTTTATAGGAGATCGAGAGTATGAGAACCCGATGATTTGAGAAAGAAGATATTGCTTATTTACATCTGGCAGCCAAGAAATAAGAATCAACAATAAGTAACAAGAAAATTAGAAGCTAATACCAACAGACGATTCTATAATACCGGATAGTATCAATATCAGTATATTACAAATCTTTATCATCGTTATCACAATCATAAGCACTAAATATCAATATTTGGACACGTCGTAACAATTTACTATATATAAAAAAAAATAATATAAATTAATCAAGCAATTACAAAAAAAAAAAAAAAAAAAAAGGAAAATGCCTACAATTTTTTGAAGAAACATGAGCAATAGCTGAGCAACCAAAGGATGATTATGCTCTCTCACAAATTTCGTAACAACCTATTCCCATGCGTCTCCCTCTTCAATAAAATCATTGATTTACAAATTTAGCTTCTCTGAATATGCTGTTCTTTGCATCCAAACCCGTGAGATATCACAAACTTGTCTCCCTCTGACTTGCAGGAAGATAAAACACTAGCCAAGTATCCTACCTGTTTCGCGTAATCAATGTAAAACAATTTGGCTTCTTCTTCTGATTTGAATAGCATGCCTTCATACGGATCTTGGTTTATGTCAATTTCTTCACGTCCGCTAGTTTCTGTTAATGCTGGAAGTTCTTTTCCCTCGTTGAATACTTCATCAATGTTTGTGTTGAGACGTGGGTTGTCTTAATTTTGAGTTTGTTTACCTAATCATAGAAATTTTTTTAACGTGGGATAATGCTTATTTTCGTGTTGCTTTTAGTTATGTGTTAATTTAGTTATAGGTTGTTTATTTATCAATGAATACAAGAAAGTTTATGCTCTGTTTTTCTATACATCTTCTGCTTCCTACTATTTCAGTTTTTTTATCAATGGTATCAGAGCCACGTTCTTTTATTTTTCCTTTTAGCTTTGCATATTGCAGCAGCAATGACATCTGAGAATTATGTACAAGCTGCCATTCCTCGCTTTAATGGTCATTATGACCATTGGAGCATGTTAATAGAGAATTTCTTAAAATCAAAGGAGTATTGGCAAGTGATAGAATCAAGTATAACAATACCAGTAAAAGGAAGTTCAACAGATGCACAAAGGGCAAGACAGTTTGAAGAATTAAAACTGAAGGATCTGAAGGCAAAAAATTATCTCTTCCAAGCGATTGATTGCTTAATCTTGGAAACCATTCTTTGCAAGGATATCTCCAAGCATATTTGGGATTTCATGAAGAAGAAGTATCAAGATTCTGCAACGACAAAGAGGCAGCAACTTTAAGCACTTTGTATGGAGTTTGAAACACTTTAAATGAAGTCAGGAGAATCAGTAACAGATTGTTTTTCTCGGACAATGGCGATTGTGAACAAGATGCAGATCCATGGTGAATCTACACCTCTCTATCCTTGTGAGAGATGCCAGCTTGAAGGAAGAAAGCCTGCAAATTGCTCACATATGCCTAGGAGGTCTAAATCAATAAGGCACATGGGAACTATCAACATGATTAAGTTTCCTGAACCTGAATTCATCAGAGACACGGCAGGAGAATATACTGTTGGCAAGTTTGTCATCCACAAGACAAATCCAACAGAGTTCAGTCCATTCAGAATAGGTCTGTGGAAAGAAAAGACTTGTTATTGACTACAGGAAGCTCAATGATTGCCTACAAGATATAAGGTATCCAATACCTAGAAGAACTTATCTACTGAAAAAGATAGCATCTGCAAAAATCTACTCTAAGTTCGATATGAAGTCAGGATTTCGATCCTTGACACCAAAATTTAATTTTGATGTTTATTCCATAAAAGAATCTAATAATATTGATGAACTGTCAATTGATAAACTGCAAAGTTCTCTGTTAGTTCATGAGTTTAAAATCAACTAGTAGGAAAAAAGAAGAATAAGCATTGAAGGCCTTATAAAAAATCACTCTATACCTAGTAAAGTTGATAAAGGACGAGGAAGAGGTCGAGGTAAATGAGGAAGAAATAACAATGATCGTGGGAACCAACAACAAAATCATCATCATCAAGAAAGTTAATTTCAAGGAAGAGGCAGAGGACGTAGAGGCTACCACTCAACAAATTGTAGACCAAATTTAGCAAACAAGTTTAATGTTGAATGCTACAAATGTTATAGGTATGGGCATTATTAGTCAGAATGTCGAACTAATTTGAACAAACAAAGTGGAGAAAGAACTAACTTTGCTGAAAAAGAAGAAAAGGTGTTTCTTTTGATAGTATGTCATGTGAAGGAAGAAACTCAACAAAATATGTGGTATATACTGGCTACAGTTGTTGTGCAAAATCGCAAGTGTACGAGTCGAACATGTAATAGAGTGATGAGATAAATATCATCCTACGAGGATTGTTGTAAATTAATTCCCAAGACTTGACATAACCCAGATTTTATTTGGCTAACGAAATTTGATAAATGGACAATTAAAAGTAAATTTAAATGCAAATAAAATAAATGTGATTAAATTAATAGGCTAAAAACTTTAGGGTTA
>JAXCLQ010000007.1:504953-539342 GCA_035584115.1 Cedrela odorata | reverse complement strand
TTATTTTTAATATAAGTTTAATTTGATTAATAAAATTTATACAATTAATTTTTTTCTTTTATTTTTTTTCATTTTTTATATTATTTTAAAACTAAAAAAAATTGATATAATCATTTTTTATTTCTTTTTAATATAAATTTTAGTTTTTTTTTAATTTGTCACTCTTTATTTTTAAAATTTTTCATAATAAATTAATATTTTTATTTTTTAAAATATAAACAAAAGCAATAAGTGATAAAATTAAATTTTATTTTATTTTTAAAAATTTTTTAACTTACAAAATTGTAAAAAAAAAATTATGAAAATATAATTTTTTCAATTTATAGTAAATAAATTTAATTTTATAAATTATTATTTGTTCTGTAAATTTAAAAAATAAAAAAATTAAAATTAAAAAAAATTAAAATGTACAAAATACAAGGTACTATAGTTTTAGAATTTAAGTATTTAGGTTTAAGGTTTAAGAATTTAAGATTTAAGATTTATAAGGTGAATACTGTAGCGCTTATACGGTAGCAGAGTGACTGTAACATACTTTTGGTTATTAAGATAAAATTGTCTAAATAACCTGAAATTGAATCGATTAGTAAAAATAAATTAGAGTTGGTTATATCAATAAACAGAGAATATTATTTTGAAAATTTTTCTAAATTTTAAGTGAGTTATTTTTTGGTTTCTCAATATTAACTTCACCAATCTCAATTCATCAATTCAAGACAGAAAATCATTTCCAAGAACATGAAAAAAGAAAACAACCCAACAAGCAAAATCATACAAATAACCAAAACAGATCAATTAAATTAAATTCCATGCTCGCACCAGAAGGCAATTGAAGCTGAAATGTGCTGCATTTCGGAGAATCTGTAGCCGCCCAAAACAACAGAAGATTGAATAGGATCAAATGAAAATTTAAAACCCAGTCTTCAGGTGACTGATTAAGAACAAAATCTAATGGGCTTTATTTATTTATTTATTTATTGTTAATTATTTTGCGTGATATACAGTGCTTTTGCTTTCTGCTTGGCGAACAGAACAGCGGAAAGTGACGGAGTGCGGGCACTGTTTTATTAATGATAAATTTTGGACAAATGTCAAAAACAACCCTCAAGGTTTTGATAAAATACAAATAATTATAAAATATTCATAAGAATTAATCTTATATAGGAGTAACAATGCTGGTGTGATATTAAATAAAAATATATAACAATATTCTTAACCAATATTTAAATGATCTGAATAGTTAATCATGTTAAAAAAAAAAATTTAAGCACTAATTTGATATAATTAATAAATGAATTAAATCTATCATAATTAGTGTTACATGATTTTAAGTAGATCTTAAAATACTTACTACTACTATAGTGTTTAATTAAAATTAAAATAAATCTTTAGTTAAAATATAATTAACTAATTTTTAAAATATAAAAATTATAAAATATAAATTTATTAAATCATGAGTGAGTAGTTAATAATTTAGTTAGTGTGTAATCAACATAATTATTAAATAAATAATAAAAAAATATAACATAATTAAAAATATTATGTTATATATATATATATTATGTATGTAGTAGTTGATCAAAATATTATATTATATGTGTAACTACAAGATACAGTATTTGTAACCTTTGAATTAAAAATAAAATATAAGATTTTTCAATTGTATATAACTATATTTTAAAATAAAATCTTAAAATTATACTTTTTAAATGATCTTTTAAATTATACAGTTCTCAATAATTTTTCAGAAAGAGTAAATTTTCAAATAATTAATATAAATAATTAAATTTAATAATATTTTAATAATTTTAATAAATAAATATTTAATTTCTTTTTTTATAAAAAGAAAAAGAAAAAACTCAGCATGACACTAATAATAAAGAGTCAATAAGCACGGCACCACCAATGGGAGCAGGACAGCCAATGGCCGAAACTATTTTATAAAATACTGCTTTATGTTGTAATTGATATTTATGTAAAATATCAATTAGGTTCCTTTAAAAATATCTATTATACCTTTTATCTTTTCTTATAAATGCAACTCAATATTCATTTTGAAAGTAGAATATGAAAAATTTAAGAAACTTTATTGAGTTTCTCTCCTATAAAATTTCTCTTTACAATCCAATTTAATTACTATTAAGTTTAAAAATTTAAAATTATTAAAAAATTTAAATATGAAATTTTAAAATTCAATTTCAAATTAAAACCTTAAATTCTAAATTTTAGTTTGAAATTTTTAAACTTTTAACTACTATAAGGTTCTATTGTAAACTAGTAGAGGAAAAGAAAACATTTTCAGAAGTAAGATCTGAAATTTCTTGAAAAACAATTTAGATATATTAATAATCTAATATACTCACGTGCATTCATAAAGAAATAAGAATTTGGATTGGTCATTGTAGCATTATATAACGATGATATAAATATAATTGAAATTCTTGAAAAAGTTCTAAATATTGTATAATACTTAGAAAAAAAAAAGGTTTAAAATGAAGGATTTGAAAAAAATTAAATATTGTTTTAGCTTAAAAATCGAGTACAAATCTAATGAAATATTTATCCATTAATTTGTTTATGTTGAAAAATTTTTAAAACGTTTCAATATAAATAAAACTCATTCTTTAAGCACCCCTATGATTATTTGATTTTTTATTCTTAAAAAAATATTCATTTCGCCCTAAAGATGATAACAAAGAGATACTTGATATAAAAAAACTATATCTTAATGTAATTGAAGTTTTATTATATTTGACTCAATTTATCAAATCAAATATAACTTTCTCTATGAATTTATTAGCTATATTCAATTATGCACCTACTCGCTGCCATTGAAATGACATTAAACATATTTTCCGTTACTTTTGTGGAATGATGAATTTATAAGTATTTTATTCCGGTGAATCAATATGAAATATAGTATTAGTTGGTTATGTAAATGTTGACTATCTTTTTTATCCTTACAAAGCTTGTTCATATGATATATTTTTACTTACAATAATATAGCAATCTTATGCCGATCCACAAAGCAGACTTTCGTTACTACCTGTTCTAATCACTCTAAGATTCTTGTACTACATGAAGCAAATAGAGAATGTATATGATTGTAATCTATCATCCATAATATCTAAAGTACATGCAACTTATCTTTTACCATAAATATTCCAATAATAATATATGAAGATAATGTCATTTGTATTGCTCAAATTAAAAGGAGGATACATTAAAGAAGACCGAACCAAACACATATCATTTTCTATACTTATGAGCTCTAACAAAGTTAATAAAT
This sequence comes from Cedrela odorata, assembly GCA_035584115.1. Classification (NCBI taxonomy): domain Eukaryota; kingdom Viridiplantae; phylum Streptophyta; class Magnoliopsida; order Sapindales; family Meliaceae; genus Cedrela; species Cedrela odorata. The sequence goes on along the minus strand of JAXCLQ010000007.1, from coordinate 536,053 downwards.
TGATGTCAAACATATATGCTTCTCTAATAATTTTACTAATCTATTCACTAAGTCTTTACTTACATTAACTTTTGATATATTGGTACATAACATTGACATACGTCAACTTCACAAATTGACATATTAATATTTGTTATATTGATGAGAAAATTTCATCACGAGGAGTATATTTTATTATAAAAGAAGAATTATAAAATTTTTTGAATAAATATACGATATACTAGTAACAAATTAGAATACTGATAACAAATTCTCATCCAAAAAAATTTATCCAAACATTAAAAAATTTATCTCTCTCATCTGCAAGGTTTTATAGTCCATTTTCAATACTTTACACAATTTTTATTTTTTTATTCCATTTTATATTAATTTTATTGTTTAGCCCCCTCAAACTTACTGTTATCATAATATAGCCCTCAAATTTAATATTTTCATATTATAAACCCCAAATGTGAATTCTTAGTTTTGCCTCGATCACATACAAATCCAACACAAAACATAAATAAGTCTTGAATTTTTTTAATTAGGCCAGTACGACACCGTTTACACAGTAATAAGTTGGTTTTTTATTTTTATTTTTATTTTTTATCAATAACTACCATTTCGTCCGATGGTACTCACCAATATCAATACTCTCAGCTAGAATATCAGTTAGATATTTGTAATAACATTTTTTATAAACTATACAGAATAAACATGTAGAAAATGGAAATGGTTTCTCTAAGTAATTTACAAGCTTTTAAAAGGTCAATAATACTGTTAGAATAAATATAATTACGTTGATTACTTCATCTATTAACAAGATTATAGTATTTACTGTACAGAAATTAAGTTATAAGAATAACACCAGAGCCTACATACGGTGACTTTCGTTTTCAGATTCAACTTCTTTGATGTCATGAACTGCATCTTCAACTGTTTTTGATAGGCACTTAGTGTGTTCCTCGATATATGTCATAACCATTCGCAGCTGTTCTCGACATGCTGCTAACTGTTGATTTGCACGATGCAGCTCCGAAGATAGCTCTCGAATTCTCCTATCTTTCTCATCCTGTAACATCAGAATACTAATAACAAATTCTTGGCCGAGGAAGAATGGAGGATAGAAAAAGGAAATTCCAGAAGATTAAGCATTCATCTTGGCAAGATACAGCGCAATATGCAAGTAAAAAGACAAATATTAGAAAAGATATGTGTTGATAAATCCACTAATAAAATCATGCACCAGTGTGGGCATCCTATCAGCTCTGCAACAATGAAAGGTTGGTTCAAGGCAATCACTGATAATGTTTCCTAACAATTTAAAAGAGAATGTTTCATTAAAAAACCAAGATATTACTCTTATCTCTTAATCATACTCCTTCAAAATGTAATATGATTGATATCAAAAAAGGATGCATGTTGATAAATCAACTTAAACAGGAAATGCATCAGAACCAAGATATTACTCTATCTGTTATCCATACTCCTCCAATATGTAACGTGATTGATAAAGAAAGGATGTGTGTTGATAAATCAACCTAATCAGGTAATGCATCAGAACCAGTTGCGCATTGATTTTAAACTGCACAACTTTAGGGAAAGTTTCACTACAACAACCATTAGCTTCATAGAACATTAACTGGCTGAATAATTCTTCAGACAAACAAACTCTCAAATTTTAATTTACTCTGTTTATCAGTTCCAACCAAAAATGAAGTCTGTTTGTACAACATAAAAAAAGTTTGTCTCAACAGCACAAGTAATGTCCAGTTCTAGCCTCAGATCTTCATCCTTTACAAATGCCTGTAATTTGCAATTCCAGATCTTTTGACACACCATGCATGCAAATTATCATTTTCAGATATTCATATGATCTATAAGAGTCAGATATTCATATGATCTATAAGAGCCAGGTACAATCAGCCAGGGTAATGACAAATGTGAGAGATAAACTAATACTTCTTTCCCTTTATCCTAAGTCTGCCAATTCAAATTCGACATCCTTGCTTCCCAATGAATTCAAATTCATTCGGAATTGAGGATTTTCAAGCATTGAAGAGGTCAATCTTTCATAAAATTTCCAAATATTCAAAAAGTTAATTTAGTATACTGCTGAAATTCATATTACACACAATTCTTAAAAATATCATATGTTGGTTTTAATGGAGGTGGAACTGCATTGTAGCACTCCAGAAGGTACAAATGCAGAGCTCCTTGAGGTACTAATGGATCAAAGGTTGTTCTTATACCAAATTAAAATAGCATGAAAATCAAAGTTTATGAAATCAAGAAATTAAAAGGGGACTTTGGGAGAGAGAGATAACTAAGATACAGAGGAGTCATAAAGTGGGAACAATGGATCAAACCAACAAGAAAGAGGAAAGGTTAGCTCACTAATTTCATTCCAACAAAAACTTTATCCCTCTTCTTAAAACTCTATAACCATGTTTTTTTTTTGTTTAATTTTATTTGTTCATCCCTATTTATAAACCACTTTCCAATTAATTCCATTACCAGATAAAAGGCTTCAAATTACTGATTGAAGTAATTTGCTAATGGGAAATGGAATCTTTAGTTCTGAACACTTTTATTTGTACTCAGTAACTTACCCATGGGAATCACCATCTTCCACTAAAATATGTTCAATTTAACATATATGGCCGACATAATCATGATAATTGTAATTCATACTGAAATCTAATTTGCAGTCTAATTAGTCAAATATTCCAAAAGTGAAATGCTAGGTCTTTTGCAGTTTCCAAATGAAACAGTGGTATCATACCCTACATGCTTTTGGAAATGCTTCTAATTTGATTAAGGTTGAATGTTAGTTTGTCCAACCTTTATGAACAATCTACAAGGTAAAGAAAACCTCAAATTTCTAAAAGAAGGATCAATCATCGAAAAAGTTTTGGAAAGAACTAGAAATTATTATTTAGAATTTTCGACCTTCCATTCTTTCTATTTCTTTTCATAAAACGGGATGCCCTAGGAAATAAAGAGTAACCATCTCAATATCTGGATAGGCAAATGTCGCAAAGGTGGTAAAGAAATAAATAGATAAATTAAATTAATCGTTTAACCAGGGTGACAGCTACTTACCGGAGTTGGTCGAACCTTTTCCGAAGAAATTACTAGTGGATGATTATGCTCCCTCACAAATTTTGTTACAACCCATTTCCCTGGCTTCCCTCTCTTCACCAACATCATTGCCTTGCAACCTTCCCGAATGCTCTCTCGCTTTCGAATCTGAACCCACCCTGACTTTTGCCGGTTGACATTAAATCCCTCTTTATTACAAGCAAGTCGGCGAGAGATGATTGATCCATCACGCTCTGACTTGCGTGATGAAACAATCCTTGTTGCAAATCCTGCTCTTCCAGCATATTCATCATAGAATACTTTGGCAGTTTCTTCCGAATCAAACAACATGCCCTCATATGGTTCATGGGTTGTGTCAACTTCACAAACACCAGAGTCACCTCCTGTAGGACTTTCTGTTATTACAGTTTTGTCCTCTACAAAGATTTCCATAACTGAAAAGCAATAATATGAGTTAACATCACCATATAGGAAAAGCTACACTTTAGAGAAGCAACATAGTTGATGCACAAAGCGTAAACAAACATACATACCTTCACGATTTCTAACCATAATAGCAATTTTATTTCCTTGGCAGAAGTACAAATATTAAGTTTACAATGCAATGCCATAGCATGCATTCAAGTCTGCAAACAAGTCCATTTAGCAAAAACTATAGAAGATTACAAAAGCATCAAAATCACCCTACCACAATAGGATCAACATTTACTAACCTAGCGCCACAACACCATCTAAAATAAAGGTCAAAATCCATTATCTTCCCACCTCAGCACATCTCTAAGTGAATGTTCTAAATTCATTCCACTCTTCAACAATATCCATAAAGTGGCCACAGCTCTCAAAACTCCTCTTCAACTGTTGCCCTCTTCAGCTATAGACTTTTATATTCATCACATAAAGGCCTAAAACAAATATATCGAGATAGAAAATATCCCACAAAATCTGACCTTATTTAAAATGAAATTAAAACAAAATAAAAATTCCAATCCCGACATAACAATTCACTGTTTCTTCGACTTATTAACAAGCCAAATAACATAGCCTTCAATCATTGTAGCCTAACAAAATTACTAACCTTAATCAAATTAAAAAATTAACACAAAATCCATTCTTTAATTTTTCCCTTATCTCCCGTACTTTACCCGGGAACCAAATAGCGGGTTGCTTAGAATTAAACAACTTCAAGAAGAAGCGTGAAACTTGAATTACAACTTAACGAACCCAAAACGAAAACTTCTATAAATTAAGGGAATAAAAAAAACAATAACCCACGAACAAACTACAAATATGAATTAAAAAAAGAAAACAGAGACTAATTAAAAAAAGAAAACAGAGACTTACTTTCTTTTTTAAAAAAGTAATTGTTATTATTCGATTATCGTTGCCGTTACTCTCTGTTTGTCGGGGTGGTGGTTAGTTGTAGCCATTGAAGAAGAAGAAGAAGAAAGCTTTTCTGGAGGAGCAATCATAGTTCAATTTCATGGAAAAGAAGAAGATGTTCCGTTTTTTAGCAAATTGTTCAATTGGATGTGTGCCGTCAGATTCCTTTATCATGTTTTCTTTTCACTTTTTTGGAATTAAAGTTTACCCAATAATAATAATATTAAAATTTCGAACTTCAATTTGACATTCTTCATAAATTTATATTGATTGGGAAATGGCACGAGGCACGGATAAAGTTCTAGCCAACAAAAGCGTAACACAAAATTTTAACTGAAGTTTTACAGAGGACAGGTAAAATTGGAAGTTAATTAAGCCCATAATCCCAACTATAGAGTTATGTAGTTCCAAAGATCTCAAGTATAATAAGATATGAGGTATCTCAAATTTAATAAAAGACATCAAGTCTAGACCTAAACTTGAAATTTTAAGACCTCTTTCAATTATAAGAGCTTCAGATTCGGATACAATGTGGCAAAGATCTTAGGCATATTGCTAAGCTTGAGATCATTCTAATTTAAGAAATAAGATTCAGTAAAAAATTTTTGAAACTTCCCAATAATTACGTATTATCGTAAGATTCAAGTTCTTTCTTAACTATTTCATAATAATGATTCATAAATTGGTAAATGTATTATATAAATAAAGTTCAAAATTCCGTGATTTTGATTTTCAAATTTTGTAGAATCTTAATAAGTTTGAGAGACTTAACGACGAAGAAAAATAACAACCTATAAAAGGTAGCCAAGGGTAATCAGATACGCAAGTTAGGTTATGTTGCGCACATTAGAGAACATAATGCTATGGACAAGTTTTGACTGTCATTATTTCATTCTCTTTAAAACACCAAAAAGTCAAACTTTAACTTAAGCATCGGAAGGTTTTTGTCGGACCAGCAGCTTTATTTCTTAGATCTTTTTGTAGTTGCAAGTGAGAAAGCAAATGAGTAAACAAAGAAGACCAATTTTGGTATACAGAGTTCTTAGGAGGATTTTGCTGCATTAACATTCATTTCATGGTATCTTGAGTTTAACCTCATGACGTACAAGGACGAAATGGTTCATATATGATTACGTTCTACATTTACCTCAGGGTAATATTATCTATAGTTCAAATAAACCCTAAATTTGGTTTCATTACATAAAAGAACGAAATGGTTCTTAGATGATTATTTTCTACATTCATTTCAAGGTAATATTATTCATAATTCGAATAAACTCTAAGTTTGGCCTCAGGACATACAAGAGTGAAATGGTTCCTAGATGATTATGTTCTACTTTTATCCTATGGTAATATTATCTATAGGTTGAATAAGCCATAAGCTTAGCCTCAAGACATATAAGAACATAATGATTCCTAGATGATTGCGTTTTATTTTCATCCTAAGGTAATTTATCCATAATTCGAATAAGCCCTAAGCTTGGCCTCAGAGCGTACAAGATCAGAGTAGTTCATAGATGATTACGTTCTATTTACACCCTTAGGTAACATTGTCCGTTCATCTTGAATGACTCTTGAGCCAAATTTTAGGACTTTTAAAAATGAAGTGGTTTTTAGGTAATTATGTTTCACTTTCATCTCGGAGTAATATAATCTAGAGCCTGAATAAACTTTGGAGATAATCTCAGGATGCACAAGGGTTTAATGGTTTTAGATGATTACGTTGAATAAATTTAAGTTAGGATAATAATATCCAAGACTAACATAAGCTTTAAACTTAGGACATGTCAGTGGTCAATATGATTCCTATTTGAAGAAGTTTATCCCAAATAGAGAAGATTTGAAAATTGACTTGTAGCAGTTCAAGTTTTATGTTCTCGGCTTAGTTTAGTTTAATTCAGATTTTTTAGAACATTAATTGGCATTGATCTGTTCTTGTAAGTTATGCAAAAATGCCAAATATAAAACATAAGCGAAGAAGCCCACACAAGTTTATGAAAATCTCAATTCATTTAATTAAGTTCACTACACTTTTCAAAAAAAAAAAAAAAAGAACAAAAGTTTAAATATTCATTCACCTTGGTTGGCCGGATTATTAGGTAGATTGAAGGGAACGTTAGCCTGGTCAATGGTATGAGTATGAGAGGCAATCTTTAAGTTGTCATTGGGGGTCGTCCTTAAAAAAGATGTTGTCCGAGAAGTCTTCACTTGCCAATGGAGGCTCATGTTACAAGGCCTCATATAACGATTTTAGGTCGAGGTCAAGATACTGACCTTAGAATATCTCACTTTCTTCGTTGACCGGATATATGATGGCAGCCTCAACCACCCTTTCAGCTTTTTAAAGTTTTGTGGTCAGAAACATGGACTTTTTTTTTTCTCTCGGCCTCCAAGCTCTGCTCCAATTCTCGGCATCTCTCCTCTAAACCCCGATGAAGCTCCAAACACTACCTTAGACTCATTTAAGTCAAACTCGAGGTTGTTCATCCTCCTGCTGGACTTTGACTGAGAAGACTCAGCAGTTGTCACCCTGACCTAAAGCTCTTCCATCTCCTGAGCCCATTTTTCTTTCTTAGCTTCAAACTGAGTCTGCTTCACGGCCAAGTTCTTCTTTGCTTCCTCAGCCTTTTGCTTCAACCAAGCATTGTCTATTGCTAATGGACCTAAGGAGACAGTTTCAATGGCATCTTGATGCAAGATGGCGGCGTATTGCATCTAAGCAGATCATTACAAATAATCAAATGTTAGAAAAAGGAAAGAAGTTTTTTCACCTAGTAAGCAAGGTAATTGCCAACTTACATAGCTGAGCTACCTCAGCAAGTAGTCTAAAATTCCCCAAGGTGTGGCAGTGGAAAGGGCATCTGAATACTCATACGGGATGCACATTGCTTGCTGATTGATGCAGGGGAAGAAATGGGCGAAGAACTCCCTCTTATCCCTAAGAAGGTCCTCTGGAACAAGCTAGAGATAGACAAAGCTTCTACCAGCCTCTTGAGCTGATGTCCCCTTCTTCCGTCTTGGGCTATCATCCTCATCTACCAACACAATCTTCCTCTTGCGTTTCCCCTTATCCACTTTGACGGTAAGAGGAGGTGGCAGGTTACCTCGGATCACAACTCTTCTAAAGGGAGGAGAAGCTTTACTGAAACTAGAAGTTCCAGTAACATCTTAGGGAGCAGAGGTCCCAGCAATACCTTTAAAGGTAGAAGGCCCAACCTTGGTCGTTATGGCCTTAGGAGCCCCCTCAAATTTCTTGCCCTTCGCCATCTTCCTCAAGGCATCTAGAGGATTCTGCACTAGTTTCTTTTGGGCCATTTCTTTTGCTGCAGAAAGAAGTCATACAAGAGTTAATTATCATAATCTGATGCAAAAGAAAAGAAAAGAAGACTACTTACCAATTAAGGCTTTTTTCGAGTTGGGTCTGAAGGTAGTATCACCTAGGGTTTCTTGCTGGATTCCTTTTTAACAAATACATGTATTCTATCTCTTCAATCGTGGGAGCATAATATGAAATCTGGCTTTATAAAACAAACAGACCCAAAAAAATTCTCTAACTGTTAATGTTTAATTGATAAGGAGCAATATTAAAGGACTCAAAAATCCCAATAAAGTAATCTTAAAGTGGGAGCTTGACCCCAAGGTAAAACAGTTTTTCGTTAAAAGAAATTTCACTGTTAAGAGGGCAACTAGGAAGTTTATTCGTCTCAGAAGCCCTAAGATAAATACCCTCGAAGATTTATAGCAACAGGTATAGGTTTCTAGGTCTGATTTTATGATGATGAAGATGAACCAATTTGATTTAAAAGCTATCATTTGTTCCCTTGTCTCAAGAATAGGAAGAACAGGGATGGCTAGTTCTTTCTTAGAGTTGTTTTCCCTGAAACTAGTTTCGTTATCACTTGAAACATAATTTACTTATGTTCACAAGGTGGGAAAAATAAATTATCAAAAATTGCTCAGGATTATCAACAACTCATGGAAATTCAACTACAATTTAAAACCTTAAAAAACTATGCAATGTTCGTCTCAACAACAGAAATCCCAAAATTAATAAAGAGAAAGTTTGGGAAATACAAAAACCTACCAATTTTTGCTGAAATATGGAAGAAGCTTGAACAAAGAGCGATCGCCTAGGACTTGTAGAAAAACTTTATTTTTGACAAGGCTATCTACAATAAGAAGAGGTTACAGTCTAGAATGGAGGAGTCTTAGCCCAGTGAGAAGAGGGTTATAGTCCAAAACAAAGGTGGTAATGGAGCAGTAAGAATAGAGTTACAATTTAAATGAAGAAGACATTGGTGAAGCAAGAAGAAGCTTGCAATCCGAAATAAAGACGAAACCAAAGTCAAAATACTGAGCCTAAGCTTTTCGTTTCGAATTAATTATTGCTGTTCTCAATAGTGATGGCAACAAAGGGATTAAACCTGGAGTTTATTTTCTTTAAGCTCTTTCGCTACAATGGCTAATATAAAGAAAGTCTGGATGTAAAGGAAATGAAAATAAGAGCAATGAAAGAAAAAAAAAGGAGTATTTAGAAGAATGAGAAACCTCAACCATTGATATGATAAGGACATGAAGAGGCGAGATAAAGTCACGATGGATAGAAGATCAAAGGATAATCATCAGAATACGAAAAAAAGGAGGCAATGATGAGGACAAGGAAAATCTTTTGGGACTCGAAGCGATGTTGTCTAGTAGGCTAACTAAAGGCGGACACATAGACATAGACCTACGAAATTCGAGCTAAGTATTTAAAGTTTGCGTGTATATAGGTCTTTTCAAATCACAACCTTTAAGTTTTGTCAACAATTACTTTTTGACTAAAAACTAAGGGGCTTGAAGTTTGGGAGGTGGCTTGAAGCATAAATAAAGCCTAATAGGCCTGATACCAACAAAATGGTAATATAAGACCTTAACTAAAGTTCTATAAATGACAAGTGAAATCAGAAACCAATTCAAACCCATGGGATCCCGACTATATAGTGGTAAAGACCTCAGGTATAGCAAGATTTGAAACCTCTTAAGTTCAATTAAAGGATTTGAGCCTATACATTAAATTCCAAGACCTCTTTCAATTGCAAAGGGCTTCAGGTATAACATAACAAAAATCTCAAGCATACCACCAAGCCCGAGACCATTCTAATTTAAGAAATAAGATCTTAGGTAAAAGACTTCCAAAATCTCTCAACAATTATGTATTGTCGCAAGATTCAAATTCTTTCCGGACCTTTCCATATTAATGATTTATGGCCTAATAGATGTATTCTACAAATAAGGCTCAAAAGCTCGTGATTTTCGGAATATTGATGCTTATAAAGTTAAGTTTCCGTAATTCTCGGAATATTAATATGATTGAGATTATGATTTTCAGATTCTGTAGAATTTTAATAAATTTAAGAGACTTAGCGACAAAAGAAAATAACAGTATATAAAAGATAGCCAATGGTAACCAAGTACGCACGTTAGGTTATGTTACGCACATTAAAGAACATAACACTCTGGATAAGTTTTGGCTATCATTGTTTCATTCTCTCTAAAATACCAAAAAACAAAACCCTAACTTAAACATCAGAGAATTTTTGTCATACCACCAAATTTACTCCTTAGATCTTTTGTGATTGCAAGTAAAAAAACAAACGAATAAACGAAGAAAACCAATTTTGATGCACAGAGTTCTCAGAAGAATTTTGCTGCATCAATATATATTAATTATAGTTACATGTTTTTATTATTATTATTATTATTATTTTTTAATTTTATGTCTTTTGGTGAAATTAAAAATGTTTAATTATGATTATTAGATATCATCATAACACTACTACTCTTTTTATCAAGGGATTATTTTACCACATTTCTTTGTAAATAATTATAGTTCATTTTAAGTGCATAAGAATATTGTAATTGAAAGTACATGTTTTGAACTTTAAAGTTTGGACTCATTGTTCGTTAGGCTTTAACCCACAAGTCAAAATCATCAAAAACCATCGTATTCAACGAAATATATGATATCTATTGAGACTTCACATTTTTATTTTTATTTTTTACTTTAGAGCTTACATAATAATAATAATAATAATAATAATAATAATAATATTATTATTATTATTATTATTATTATTATTATTATTATTAGAGTCTAAGTGATAATCTAACATAATATCAAAATTAATTTGACTAAATGTCCTTCTACTCAACTCCCTTGAGAAATTGAATAGCACACTTTGCATAGAACTATCTCCACAACAAATGTCATTTAAGACTCGAGTGCTACAAAATGTGAGAGTTGTGATAACGAAGTACAAGTTCATCTTCCTCCAATTGTAATTTACAAGAGCAGCACAAGCAAACAATACATATTTCTTTCTAACTTTCGAAAGCTTTCAAAGACTTGCAGTTAGAAACAATAAAGCAGAGATTTGATCGGAAAACAGGGTATGTTAATTCTACCACATCTACAAGTTACAGTAATTTGACAGTGATCGATGAACAATATTTCAAGTGCTATACGTACAGATCAACCAGCTAACTGGCAATAGGAGGGTTACCTGTAAAATTTTGTATTCCTTTAGGTTAATTCAAAGGCTACATGGCAATAACAAGAAAAAAAAAAAAAAACAAAAACGATATACGAAATCATCCGCATACTGCAAATATCACTCTATCGTTTCCTGTACCAATTGAAATTGATTTGAATCCACAATCACAGCCAGGAGCTTTGATGCAACACAGACCTTAAGCAATATTTCCTTTGCAGTAACTTTCAAGTGGTTACTTCAATAGTATGTACAAATAGTCATCTAGTTCTTTGTTGCTGTTTCCTATTCTGCCCAAGTACATGCAAAAAAATTATGGATTTCCAAATCACCATGAAGACCCAAGGCAAAAGGAGGATCACTGTAAGATTAGTGGATTGATTATCTGTGATTGATGACGATTTCGATAAAATTAAATTGACTTTATTTGATGCATTAAACTTGTGGAGAAGTCATTATGGCAAGAAAAAGAAGAGATGAAGAAAATGATGGCAAAATTTTATCAAAAATTATAGTAATCATGTTCCATTTACCCATCATGAAAACAGGGGCAACTGAAATTGGTAATCAAATTTTTTAAGTGTATACAAAGGTAGCAGACAGAGGACATATACTATACACAAAGGGAAATCGGAAGCTGCTAGTGACCATTCCTCTAAATCAATTCGTAAAATATACTCCCATTTCCAATACCAATACTTTTGATGCCAAGTAAAAGGTGATAAATGAATTCAGTTTGCAGGGTATATACAAAGGATCATAATCTTTTTGTTCAAAGAACACTTATACAACTAAAAACAGATACCATGAACCAGAACAAAAACTAAAGAGCTGAAATTAAAGAAAAGCTGTAGCTAACTAATCTGAGAAAAAGAAGATATACTCTACATGTGGAAGTTATTTCTGGTGTAAAAGTTCCAGCTTTTCAGCATCAAGCTTCTTCATGTCGTCAAGAAGTAATTGGACTTTTGTCGATAGATGTTCATTATGGTCTTCAACATCTTTCAGAAATGTAAACAGTTGTTCTCTGCATGCTGTACTTAACCTTTTCTTAATTCATAGTTCTGCAGTCAATTCCTGAATTTTTTTATCCTTCTCATACTAGATTTGAAGACACAAACAATTTACATAAAACGGAACAAAAGAGGGGAATATATAGGTAGAATAAGACAGTAACTTCATATAAAGAAACTAAGCAAGAGGAGAGGGAAATCAACACCAAGTAAAATGGTGGGCATACGTTCCAGAATGACAGGAAGTTGACATTCAATTAAAAGCAACAGATTAACCTAAAAATGTTGATTTTTTTTTTTTATATATATAAAAAAAAGGAAATGAAGAGGAAAAATGTAATAGAATAATCATCAAGGAGTAATAAATTTCCATGTATTTGAGTTAGAAAGAGTTTGAATTATACAGGAGAGCAAAAAAAAGATATCAAGAATGAAAGTGGAGCGCTGAAAACATTAATATTTAAATTTGTGGGTTAGACATATACAAGGTCTGCAAATGTACAAAAATGTTGGGATTACAAGCAAGCATTCTACATTGTGGTTCACATTCGAGCTCTATGTATAAAGAGGGTAAACAATTTTGATAAATAAATTGTTAGAGAATACCACCCTATAATTATTCTTCCTTGTCTTGGTCTCTTACTCATGGTATTTACTATTTTCTCTCTCAAAATCTTGCTTCTCTTTCCCTTTTGTTCCCTCCAATCCTAAATTATTCTTTCATTTGTATAACTCTATAGGAGACTACAGCATTAGGTATTCAACTTCAAGTTTAAGGGTCTTTGTCTTCCTAACCTCTTCCACTCTTATTTTTCACTTACACCAACACCAACTCAATAACATTATTTTTCACACTATAATTTATCATTTCTTAATTTAATTCACACCGTAGTGCACATTTCATCATTTACGGTATTCAAGAATGAGTAAACACCAACTCATTGCAAAATCATTTTTACAGTAAAGATCCATGGCAGTCGACCACAAAACACCATGCACATTTCTAAGAAACCAAATTCAAAAGAGAAGCAATCCTCAAACAAACACCTTCTTTGCCAATTCTACCTCCTTGAACAATCCCATCTCATCATCCGAACTATAATTTACAGCAACTGAGATCCATACTCTTCATCAAAGTTTTCATATCTAAGTAAAACTAACAAGAAGACAGTTAGGAATTAATACAGACATCCTACACCACGGGCAGTATCAATATCGGGACGTTAGAAATCTTGATCTCCATTATCAAAGTGATAAGCACCAAATACCAATAGCTGGACAGATAATAACAATTTCCTATAACCAAAACACAAATCAAGCAATTAGAGAAAGTAAGAAAAAGATTACAAATTTTCGACGAAATTTGGGCAGCAGCTGAGCAACCAAAGGATGATTATGCTCCCTCACAAATTTCCTAACAACCCATTTCCCTGTCTTGTTCTCCCTCTTCAACAAAAACATTGCTTAACAAATTTCGCTTCTCTCAATCTGCCCTTTGCATCCAAGCCCGCGAGATATCACAGAGCCATCTCGCTCTGACTTGCGTGAAGACAAAACACGGGTCAAGAATCCTACCCGTTTCGCGTAATCAATGTAAAACGACTTGGCTTCTTCTTCTGATTCGAATTGCATCCCCTCGCACGGCTCTCGGTTTGTGTAACGTCCGCTGGGTTCTGCTAATGTTGGAAGCTCTTGTCCCTCGTTATTTGTTTCATCCATGTTTGAACTCAGAGCTTTTAAAGTTGATTAGTTATCGTCCTGAAAAATGACAAAAGATTTGGGGTTTAAGCGAAGAGAAAGATTGAAACGTCTTATAACTTTTATTACTTACCGTCTCTAAATTTTATAATTGTTATCTTAAATTACGTCTCCAAAGTAGGGACGAGTCGAGGCAAGGCAAGGATGCCTTTCTTGTTCCTCACTCATCCATCCTTTGTTATTTTAACCTTTATTTAACTAAACGGAGAGGGAGAGAGAGAGAGAGAGAGAGAGAATTCTTGATATGAAGCGCAGATGAGATGCCTTTTCCATTCCCCATTCCGTCTGTCATTAACCCTACTTCCTTCCTACTGGACTCCATTTTCTTATTAATTTAACGAAACAAGATGAATAATCCCACATAAAGAAGGGAAGGGTTTTGCCATCCCCATTTCATTTCTCCACTTTCTTATTTACCTCCATTAATTGATATTTTCAAATTTTAATAATATATATCAAGCCCTTAAATTTAACAGAAGCCATACATATTCATTATTAAAAGTTAATTTCCGTCTTAATGGAAAACATATTTATTTTTGACATTTGACAGTGTCACTATGAATGATAAACAAGATCCGAAACTGCATATTGATATTTGACCTTGTCTATAATGTTTGTTAAACTGAAATTACAGGCGATTATTTGGACCTTGTAACCCAAGAAAATATAAAAATAAAATATATTAGCTGCATGCGGCAAGCGTAATAGTAATCAAATCTCAAGATTCCTTTGAAGACTGCATTTCCAATGGCGATCTTCTGTTCTTCGGCAGCAGACAGGACCTAAGAAAATAAGGAATGATCAATGCTAAACATATCAATTCCCAGACAACCACCTAACACGCGAAACCCAACACGAATAGTGTCACAGACTAATTTTCTTTTAGTCGATATTCACGTCCGTGTGGTACTTACGAATACATTCTAATTAGTAAGTCAGCCTAAATAAATTTTTACATAACAAATTAAATATAATTAATTATCTACAAAAATATATTAATAATAAAAAATAAACAGAAATAAGTCATTATCGTAATCCAACACAATCCGAAATTTCATTAATAAAATACACGCAAACATATAAACCTTTAATAGGCGTACAAGCATTGAATACACAAGCGTATTTGCATATCTAAACAATACAAGCGAGTTTAAATAATTCATGTAAGCATCACATTTCTATCTATTCAAAGACAGAGGAGTACATAGCAATATCCCGAAGCGCTGATGACCAAAGCCCTCCTAAGACACTTAACTATTCCCCTAAAGAGGGTTTTGAGACATTGCAGGTGTGGTATAAAGAGATATAACGCATGTCTAAGCTATCACACCCCTAAATAATACATACAATAAATATCCCCAAGCAACAACGATGCTTCCCGACTTGCGGCTATGGACTTATTAACTAGCCTTAGACAAGCAAATACAATCGACCTTTTACACTCTCCCCCACCTAATCTATCGACGTCCTCGATGATAGCACTATCTTAAAGTCTTCAATCGTCTGTTGAAACGGCTCCAGTTTTTCGTCTCTCTCCCAATTGATCTCTTTATTAGAATTTCTTGAACTCCTTTGAAATTCTTCTTCAACAGTTGCTTCTTGATCTCCTCTCTTACTGGTTGATGGAGTTTAGAATCCTCCTTGTCAGTGTAGTATGGCTTCAACTTACTCACATTAAAAATCGGGCGCATCCTTATCCTGGTTGACATCTCAATCTTGTATGAAGCTTTCCCTATTCTAGTAATGACTGAAACTGGACCTCCATACTTCTGCACTAATCTCTTCTCTCAGCTCTCTTGGAAGCGAATCTGCTTTGGCATCAGCTTAACTCGCTCCAAGTCTTCAGATTTGAACTCAAGCGATCTTCTATTTTTGGTCTGCCCACTTCTTTATCTTAGTGGAAACTTTCTTTAAATTATGCTCGAGCTCTTTCGCCGTTAGTTCTCCATTCCTTGGTGAGATCCAAGACCTTTTCCTTAAACTCTGTCACTACTTTCAAAAGGACTTCGATTTGTTGATGAGCTCTTCCTTACACTGAAGTAAACTAGTATCAAGTAATTGCGCTCACTTTCTAGTTGACATTGATAAGATGGCTCAAATACTCTTTCAGTACCCCATTAAATCTTTCTGTCAGCTCAACGATCTGTAAACAATGTGTCATAACTAGAGGTTCCTTTCATGATCAATATACCTTTGCTTTGTTTCTAACACTCTTGACTTTCATAAGATACAGGGTTGTTTTCTTACACAAGAATCCCTCCCTTTGTGAAGTCAAATGCATTGGTTTGCATCTCCAATGATTTGGTCATACTCGAAATGGTAAGAACTGGATCTCTCACTATGTCTTCTTTCAAGTTGTCGAAGACTCCTCTATGTTGTTTAGGCCATTTCTATATCACACATTTCTTTAACAACTCAATCAAAGGTGCATCTTTCCTTACTTATCTCTCTACGAACTTTGAAAATCTTCACTTAATGGTAACTCGACCACAAATCTAACTTTGTGAAGTACCCTGCTGAACTCAATTAATCAAACAATTTCATTAACGCAGTCGTCAACTTGCTAAGAGCTTTTTAGTCAACACACGACCATACACTCCCATCTTGCATCTTTCGGAACAATACTCGAGTTCTAAATAGTGCTTTCAACGACTTAATGAAACTGGCCTCTAACAGTTCATCTACTCATTCCCAAAGTTCAGCTAGTTCTGGTTGAGTCCTTCTGTAAAGATGCACGAAAGTGTGTTCGTCTTAGACACCATCCGTCTAGTAACCAATTGCTCTCCTTTACCAAAGTCTTGGGCAGTTGCCCAACATCACCCCAACAAACTTCCTTAAGACATTCGCAATCTCCGATAAGGTTGGTTCCTCTAAGACTTTGTCGGTCGCTTGAACTTAGTTAACACTATCACAGTCCTCTCTCCCGTGATCAACAAGCTACCAGCAGATGAATTGGGGAATACACATCTCTTCAACAAGTTATTTCCCGAGATGATAGCAAAGTCCTCCACCTATAAAATAACAAGGTCCACTTGACCTTTTCAAATGTTGATCCTCGTCTGCACTTGCTTTACCACTCGCTCATGGGCATAGCTTCACAATTGACCGCCTCCATGTGACTAATATCCTCCTCAAGCTTTAACTTGAGGCGCTTCACTTCTGAAGCAAAATAACGTTATAAGTGGCCTGAATGTCTACTATAACCCTTTCAATGTAATGGCCTCAACCCTAAGCGCAAATACAATCTTTTTTTTTTTTTTTTTTTTACACAGGCTCGCCCTGACTTATTGAATCACAACTATTAGAAAATGACGTTATGAGTGGCGTCAATGTTCACCATAACCCTTTCTATATAATGGCCTCGGCCCTAGGCGCGATCATAACCCATTACTACGCAGTTCCGCCTTAGCTTACTGAGTCACAACCATTACAACCCAACGACCTCGATCTTAGGCGCTGTCACAACCTACTATCTCGTAGGCTTGCCCAGCTACCAAGTCACAACCGTTGCAGCCAACGGTCCCAGTCCTAGGCGCGTTCGCAAGCTACTATCTCGTAGACTTACCCCAACTACCAAGTCATAACTATTGCAATCTAAGGTATCTCACGACCACTAGACAAGAATCTACCCCTCTGACCTTTCTATAAGGTCCCTCAGGGTTTTGTCACTTCGCAAGTCCAACTTGAAGTTGGCACATTCCCACGAACCTTCGCGGGTTTACACCTCTTCAAGTCCAGCCCGAAGTTGGCACACTTCTGCAAAGTTCGCCTTCCTCGCTACTCAAATTCGAGATCTCCCTTTTAAGAGTATTCGTAAGTGAGCGCGAGTATCAATTCTACAAAGGTCATTTTTCGTGACCTTTTTGTCTTTTGGATAGCTTCTTCAGAGCATTCAATATCCACGGTACTACCATGTGGTCCGTCTCTTTTGTCTTTTGATTACTTTTCAAGTGCTTCTTGCAGTTCATCTTAACTGTCGTAGGATTTAGTCTCGCCCTCATTGAGACACTCAATGGCTCTATGTGAGTTATTGCATAGCCAATATGTTAACATTTCTTTCCAGCTTTTCCACCATTGATAAATAGTATCTCTTTTTAGCAAGCTACACAACATTTTCGAAGAGAAATTAGTTTTTTAACTCTCATTTCGGGTTCTTCAATACAACTTGGAATCCCTGCACAAATACATGGATGCCAAGCTCACATTGACATTTTAGAAACCTGCTCTCACAGTCCGAAAATGTTATTTGATATCTAACAATGCCATATTCTAGCACGTCAGTATCTCGGGTCTCTCTATAGCATTTCGGTTCCAGTGCTTTCAACTGAACATATTCTAAGCTTGGAGCAGTTCTCGACTGAGTTACAAGGATACGAGTAAGTAAGATCCGTCCACTTCCTCTACTCGTTCTCGCAACATCCTCACCGCATTGCGGTAATTCTCCGTAATCTTGGATATCATTGCTTGCATATTTACAAGTTGTGTTTCCAACTCTTAGAAACGTCCCCCATTATACTACTCTATGTCAAAGCTAACGGCTTTTGTTTCCTGTACGCTCACCCAAGAACTCAAGGACCCTAATATCATTGAGGTTTGTTTCTAATATCATTGAGGTTTGTTTCCAATCCTCAGCATCTAATGAGCCTCTTTTCTACTGTATCGCATCTAAGGCTCGTTGACACTACTCCATCTCACTTATTTTCTTTCGAAAACATTCAATCAAGTTGTTCTTGAAAATATAGTTTTTGTAGACACTATTACCACAATATTGAACTCTGATACCAAATATCACAGGCTGACTTTCTCTTAGTTGAGGTTCACGTCCGTGCGGCACTTACTGGAGCATTCCAACTAACAAGTCAGCCTAAACAAGTTTTCATATAACAAACTCAAGTGAATTAGTTGTCTACAAAAATATATCAACAATAGAAAATAAGCAGAAACAAGCTATTATCGTAATCCAACACAATCCGAAGTTTTATTGATAAAATACGCGCAAGCATACAAACTCTTAATGGGCGTACAAGCATTAAATACACAAGCATCTTTACATATCCAGATAATACAATCGAGTTTGAATAATTCATGTAAGCATCACATTTCTATCTATTTAAGGGCGAAGGAGTATACAGCAATGCCCCCGAAGTGCTGATGACCAAGGCCTTCCTGAGGCACTTAACCATCCCTCTTAAAGAGGGTTTTGAGACATTGCAAATGTGGCATGAAGAGACATAACCCATATCTCAGCTGTTACACTCCTAAATAGTACATACAATAAATATCCCTAAGCCATAACAATGCCTCCCGATTTGCGATCATAGGCTTACTAACTGGCCCTAGACAAGTAAATACGGTCGACCTTTTACACGTAACATAGAATGCCCAACAATAACTTATTACAAATTGTCATGAAGCAACGAGAATGATTAATTTCCAAATCATACGCCATTGCAAGAAATGAAGAACTTCAAATTTTCATAAGCTGCAAATTGCCTCTACAATTGTAAATTTCCAAATTAGCATAGAAACCAATGTTTTAGAAGGGAACTAGCAGTATCACCAATTATAAACAAGGTTGGGTGGCAAATAAGGAAACCAAATTACCTATATTAAAAATGATAAACTCTCTCTCCCGTACATGTGGTATTGCAACAATTCCTTCAGGTTGCATGGTTACTAAGACGTACATTCCACCCTAAGTGGATCAACAAACTTCAAACCAATTCAACAAACATGCAATGTTATATCCAAAAGTTTAGTGATATAACCAAAACTGATTGTTAAGTACACCAAGATTATCAGTTTTGAAAATCAATTTTTCAGTATTCAGTAACCTTTTAATCCGGTTCAGCCCCAAGTCTAGATTGCCTTTGCCTTTCTTCAGTTGTAACGAAAAGGTAGGTATCTGTCATTCTCCAAAAAAGGAAGAGAAAACTAGTTCTCCTTTTAAGAATGCTGCAAAGACCAACAATGGAAATTTATAAAAATTACATACAGAAGCTGGATACGATATCTTCACTGCCTACCAATTTAATTATTTTCAGCCCTTGGAGCTGGTATAATCAAGAACCCATCCGTAATGGTAAAGTTTCCTTCCATAGCTCCTCCCCATCATTAAGAACTATGCTTTCAAAACTGTAAAAACATAAATAAAGTAATCTCATTACCCATCCAGTTAAAGACAATAGCTCCTGATGAATAAGTTTTATATTTTACGCATACTAACTTGTCTCCATGACTCAAAGTTAGGCTGCTGGGCAAAACAGTGAGAATATAGAGCAGAATCAATAACTTTTCTGTGCATAAATGAATCATCATCAATCAGAGGAATGTCAGCTTCTCCACTACTGCTGAATCCAATGAACAACAATAACAAACTTCTCTTAATTGATCCAGTTCTCAAATGAGGCATTGCAAACATCAAACAAAAAGAAGAAAGTTAAATATGATTATATATTCAGAATTGCTCCCAGCCAACTTCAAGTAGCAATCAAAATGAGCATTTGTGATAAGAACAATAAGATCGATAAAGGGAAGCATGAAATGCAATGATGAATACTTAGAATTGATGGAGTCTTATCTAGGAACAACATATTAAAAGCATAAACGTGTTTACTTTGCAATAAAATTGGTCCTAGTTTAATCATTTGACTTGATCCATCCAAGAAATTGGGCAAAGCCTCACAAAATATATTACACCTAGTTATTCACTGAAAAACACCAAAGTCAAATCATCTACAACCATCTATCAAGACTTGTCCTTTCTTCACTATAGATTCTAACTAGTGCTATTCCATCTAATACACTTACAAAAGTAAAAGAAGATTACCATTAGTGCCCATACATATATAACAAACTAATTCCTAAAATCTAGCTGCAGTACAGTGAGCTCGTGCTTGAATCTCCAGTTAAGATTGAAAACTAACACCCAAATGAAATAAAAAATAAGCCTACTTACTAGACATCTTCTGAAATTTACATGGACTTCTTTAGGATTATCTTCAGCAATAACTGAGGTTGTCCAATCACCAATCTTTCATGTTAACATACATAATTTTGCTCATACATATATATAACAATACCAGTTGACAAAATCCAAAAAAAAAAAAAAAATCTTAATGCAGATTGAGTGTTGAGTTTTCTTGTTTTGAGAGTTCCTGTTGTTGTTGGGTTACAAGGGTTGTGTAAAAGCAAGAATATAATGACCATGATTAACAAAACAATTACATAATATGGCAATTTCATTGTTATCAACACCATTTTTCACAGCATAGAGGGATTTAGTTCAATCAAAGGGTTTTTGATGCATACAGATACAGGGCTTATAAGTATGACTAAACAAGCCTATAAAGGAAAAATCTTATATAGAAAAGAATTAAACATTATTATGCAAAAGGAAACTTTAAATTAAATGCTTTCCTTTATTAACGAAAAATGATACCCATTTCTGCAACAAATGTAAAAAGAATATCAAAAGCTTTTGGCAAATAATGCTATCCTTTCAAATCATATTTGTCTTTTCTTTTTTTAAACATTCGTTAAATTTTGTTAATCAGTTAATTACACGATAAAACAACAAATTAGAAACCTTACAGTCTAGAAGAAACTTTTGTTAATTGATAACGAGGAATTGCAAAAAATAAAAAACCTAAACCCTAATTAATAAAAGAGTCAACTACATTTAGGGAAAACCCAAAAAATAAACAGGAACGCATTGATCGAAGCAACCCCATAAAACAATAAGAAGTGAAAGAATCAAGACTACATTCAGTAAAAATCTAAATATGGGAAAACTTTTACAGATTATACTAGTCATTTAATCGTACAAAATTGTTTCTGTTCTGCTTCTACATGGCCGCCATTACCAATTCAGAAACTGTGAAATGGGATTTTTGTAATGATAAAGAAGACAGTTCAAATGAAAACATCATGAACAATCAGTCATCACAGAGATCATCCGCTGTCTAAAATAAAAATCAAAACGCTATAATATTCAATTAAAAGGATTTTTTTTTTTTTTTTTTTTTTACCTTTATTGTTTGTCGAAGAAAATATCCAAAATTGGAAAATGCCCAAATCCCGGAGCGAGGTTGTGAGTGCAGATTATGATCAACAGAGGGGTGGCTTAACTCAGTGTTTCGCTGGAAATGAGAGGAAGAGGAAGCTCAGTTTGTTACTGTGAGTGGGGTTGCGCAAAACTAGAACCGCGAACTTAACCGAAAATCGTGGAACCGGTTCAAAAAAATCAATTCAATTTTAAAATTAAAAAAAATATATATTTTTTAAATTAAAAAGAATTAAACTCTACCTTATATTAAAATATAAAATTTTAACTATTATATTATATATATATAATTATATAATTTATTTTATTTTATTTATTTTTTAAAAATAAAATAATACAAATTCATAATATTTTAAAAAAAATTATTAAAAAATAAGTTATTTAATTAATAAAGATATAACATTTGAAATTTTTTTATTAAAATTACGAAAAATTAATCTCATGAATTTTAAATAGACATTTAGAATTAAAACACAGCACAAACTGTTAAAATCTATTACTAAATTTGTGCAAATATAATTTTTATGTAAAATATTTTATATTTAATTAAACAAATACTTTATTAAAAAAAATTCTTTATTCGTTGAACTATATTGAAAGAATTAATTAATGTATGTATAATATTTTATTTAATTTAATTTATTACGATATTTGTATAATAATTTAATAAAATGTGATGAGTATATTTATTTTAAAATTATCGAACAAGTTAACAATTATAATAAATAAATATATACATGGTATAATATTATTAGATATATAATTGTATTATCATTAAAAAAATTCTTTTTTTAGTAATATGTAATATTAAATCAAATAATCATACAATATTTTTTAAATAATTTATCGTATATCAATTCTTTTTGATAACTTATTTCTTTTTTTTTTTTGCTTTCATTCAATTTTTTGTCATGTACTTTAATATTTTTATAATTTAACATCATTGATTTTATTTTTTTTAAAATTTTTTTTATAGAATTAAAAATTAGAGAAATTAATATAATTGATAAATATAATGTTCTATTTTTTAACTAAAACCAAATTGATGCTGAAAGAAAAGGTATCCTGTTAAATAGGGTAGGCTCCAATCCTAAAATTTAGGAATTGGATTATTTAAAATAAGTTTTGGTTTTAAGTAAAATCGGAATCAGTACCAATTTTGCACATTCTCTCACAGTCTTATCATAAGCCAGTTCGGTCCAATTTTTATTTCGATTCTATTAAATCGACTAGATCAAACCGCACCATCGGTCTTGTAAAATGAACAAATTTTGATTTTTTTACCAATTTAATGTAATTAATATTAAAGGTGGCAAAAAGGTCAAGCTGGCTGGCCCGAGCCCTTATAGTAACTGTGCCAGGCCAGGTATAACACCTGAACGGAACAGTAAGCATGAGCATGCTCTGTTTCCATGTGCAGCAAAAGTGCGACGAACAAAATGAAGTTCCGAACACACAACCGCCACAAGGGAGCCTTGGTTGTCATTACAAACCTGCGGAACAAACTCCCTAATGATCTATATATGCAGGCATGTGTGTTTCAGTGTACAAGCATATTCTGTTTCGTAAATAAAAACAAAGAAAAACGTAACTTTGTCCTAGCAATCCAAACCAGCAACAACCTTGCTTCCTTGGGTATCCACACATGTCGGTGTTTAGGATGCTGGTTCCGGCTTGATTGAGATCTTTTAGCTTTGGTTTAACCTTCACAAAGCTTACCAAGCTCTCTCTCTCTCTTTTTAGCCTTTCTCTTCCTCTCTCTCTTCTGGTTTCTGCCTTGGTTCACAACCAAAATGCTGCACCAATCTTTACTTCACCAAGCTCCTGTTAGTTGAAGAAAAGGAAGAAGCTTTGGTTTCAAAAACCACATAAAGGAAAAACAAAAGAAAACAGAGAAAGAAAAGAAAATTGTTTTTCTTCTTCTCTTCACACATATTCTGTGGGTATATGTTCATATATATATATATATATATATATATATGTATTAACAAGCTTAACACTTAAGCTATCTTTCCACCGACTCCTTATACACAAATTAACCGACTCACATTTGCAAAATATCATAACTCAATTAATGCAACAATGAGTCATTACTTATTTAGGTCGGCAAAGTGCATATCTATGATCATATGTATGCATTCCTTTAATACACACACACATATATATATATATACATTAATGCATTAATACATTATTAATATATTAATATATTATAACATCATAAATATAGTCTATACATAAATATATATATATTAATCAAATTAACATATATATATATGTATATCAAAAAGAGAGAGAGAGAGATACATAGATATATATACATGTATATTAATAAATATCTTACATATATATGTATATATCAATAATATATATTAGACGTTTATAATTATATTAATATAATTAATAATTATATTTTATGATTACTATAATCATATTAAAATATAATAATAATATATCAATATTATTACATCCGCAAATCATATTTACAGTATCCCAAAATTAAACCGAAATATTTTTCATGCATATGTGTGCTAGCGCGTCAGAGTCAAAAAATATATCATTTACAATAAAGAATCAAATTGCTACCCGATCAATATCTATGCAATATCATTAACTAGTTAACGATTATTACATAGTAGCAATAACCATCATCATCAAGTAACCGACTATGTGTGTGACACCCTAGGTTTACTATAAACTGAACATGGGTGGACATGAACTCCTTCGTATTTCTTCGGTACAACTCCTTGTAACCAAAGTTCCCAATGATTATATGCAACCTCTAGTAAGATGTCACAACCCCCAGACACTAATGAGTCTATATAGTCGTACGTACATGTAATAAAGTCCATCTGCTGTCGACTCCCGATCGAGTGCGGGTCATATAATCATCAAACCCTTAACTCAATCATAAGAACAAGGTCTAGAATCATATACAGGAATCATGTATCCGAAAACACCTTTCCGGAAACACGTACTCTGACTAGAGATTTCATTTGCCATGTATGACATCCCTGCCTAGGATCTCAAGTTCTAATATCTAAGCTAGCAAATTTCGTTTTGATCATCACCTGTCCTCTTACATCTAAACAGATTGCCAACAAGCTTCTTTCACCAGGTGTGGCTAGCCCGGTGCAATATACACAAGTGAACGATGTGCCTCAATGTAGAGGGCAGCCGTGATATCTCATGTCAAAGGACTAGTGGTACACTAGTACAGCTGTGTAACGTATCATTGAAAGTGGATAATAACCCATGTGATTCGTCATGTTTGGTCACGTTCAGTAACACGCACTCTAACGTATTACTCATGTTTATGCTCTTGTGATATAAGACTCGTTACCCAACTATTAGCATCAAATACTAATTCTTGACAACATCAAACATGCTAGTCATGCAATGTCATACTTTCATATGACAATACCTCAACTGGGAACTAATTCGGATGTATTCAGATCAGACTCTATACTCATATTTACAACTTCTTGTAGATAGAGTCCTGACGTCATAATACATCACTGGATCTCATTTTGCATTTCATATATAATACTTATATATATATGCAACTATATATGCAAAATGATATAGATGTCATTTTATTAATCATAAACTAATTTACAATAATTTACAAAGTTATATATACATAATGATGATATCCCTAGACCGTAGACACGATTGGTTATAGGGCATATCTCCAACAAACTCCCACTTGCACTAGAGCCAATCACCATGGTATCCAATACCCATCCTCTCTAGATGGTGATCTAATTACTATTGTGTCATCGGCTTAGTCAACAAGTCCGCCACGTTATCCGCGGATGACATTTTCTGCACAGAGATCTGTTTATCTGATATAAACTCTCTAATCAAGTGGTATTTCCTCTTAATATGTTTAGACTTCTGGTGAGACCTAGGTTCCTTAACCTGAGCTATAACTCTATTATTGTCACAATACAAAGCTACTGGGTCAATTATGGAAGGAATAACTCCGAGTTCTATAACAAACTTACAGATCCAGACAGCCTCTTTCGCAGCTTCAGAGCAGTGACACACTCAGCTTCTGTAGTGGAGTCAGCTATGGTAGTCTGTTTGGAACTCTTCCAACAGACAGCACCTCTATGACATATAAAAACAAATGTAGAGATTGACTTTCATTCATCTACATTTGAATGAAAATTAGAATATGTGTAACCCTCAAATTTTAACTCATTACTTCCCCCATAAGTCAAAACCAAGTCTTTAGTTCTTCTCAAGTACTTTACGACACGTTTGATCGCACTAGAAAGCTTAATGATGATCAACCTCAGATGGATGAGCCTGTTGATGTAGATGAACCAGTTCGATCTGATCCTTAGTCTTCTGTAGACTAAACTCTTTATAATTTACAAAGTTATATATATATATATATATATATAATGATGATGATATTCCTAGACCGTATGGCAAGATTGGTTTTAGGGCATATCTCCAACAACACCCCCTACTCGGAGTTGCTACCGGCAGGTAACGGACTCCACCATCACCCTAAGCCTCACACTCTCTACATGTATGAATGCGTACATTTGGTTTTTAATTCAACAAACATTATTAATTATAAATTCATAAATCACTTAATACAGTAAATCAAGTAATGATATACAAAAACTTTCAATGTATTACAGAAATTTATACAATAAAATAAATGATGCAAATGATATATATTTTTGTAATATGCTAAAAGCTAAACCATATATGACTCTCGGATGCATGACTGTAACACCCCATTTTCATACTTACTCAATCAATCATTATTACATAATACTACATCATTTCATACAAAGAGTGTTACTATTATATAATTCTTAAATGTCTATCATATCATAATTCTTTACACATACATAGAGTTATCTATATAACAAGTTATAAATCCTACAGTTACTCTATTAATTACCTATAATCAAAATTTTTTCTACGTCTAACCACCTGTTACGCTTCTTTTCTTCCTTCATAAATATTATTCTTTGGAAAATAAAATTTTTACAATAAAGAGTGAGATAAAATCTTAGTAAGTAAACCATGCAAGTATTTCATATGTCGATATGATACAGAATATAAATGCTCAAACAGATCAATACATTTTCAAACCTTTCATATTTCTTTTCTTGTCAAAGCAATCATATTTGCACAACTGGATCAATGAATTTTCAAACTATCAATTAACACAGAAATTCATTCAAATTTCAAATGTTTTCAGAATGGTTCAGTCAATTAGTGTCACCTGCACCCACGGTGATCCGGATTCAGAATGTGATCACGTGTTCCACTTAAAGTGGACATTTTCATATCAGTTACAACAGAAACATGCATTGCGTATAATGGACATTTTCATATCAGTTACAACAGAAACATGCATTGCGCGTTAAACAGAAACGCGCATTGCACGTTAAATAGAATTCTGAATGACTCAGAATAAACATTAACTAACGACTAGAGCCATAAAATTATTTTCATTAATTAACATTTACACATCGACATCATTTTCAACAATCATTTCATACATGCGATATCAGCATATCAAACATTAAAATTTATCATTTTCAATTTTTATTTCATAAAAATAATCTCGGTATACTAAAACATTAAAATTCACCATCTTTAGTATAACATTGAATATCGCATGATTTTCGAAAACGTTAAAAATGCATGCACGATTTACTTACAATAATGGGAGGGAGGGTAACCACTCCCACTAATGATCCTCCCACCTAACCTGATCTTTCTTCTGGATTCTTATAATCTAATACTACAAATATATAAATCATGTTTTCAACTATTCAATAAAATAATGTAAATATTTTAGATACGATAATCATGCAATTAGTGTCAAAATTTCCTTAGTTTTACCCTTATCACAAAATTTAACTAACTAAGCCCTTTATCCGATTTTTAACAACGATTTCTATTATTAATTTATGCTAATTCATGTTTCCGACTACCCTAAATTTATATATTTTTGCCTAAGTAAACAAATACGGTTTTTATTTAAATACTGTAGAAAAATACTGTTCATACCGGAATTATTGTAGCAAATACTGTTTACGCCGGAGTTACTATGCGGATTGAAGTTACTGTAGCCCTTTCAAAATACTGTAGCACTTTCAAAATACTGTAGCACCTTCAAAATCATTGTTTATCCGAGAGAAAAACATACTAATTTCTTCCCATAAATACCTCAATCAATGCTAAATCAATTCAATATTATGTTTTCTACTCTAATTTAACCTAATTTAACGTTTTTTTATTCAAAATTGAGAATAACTTATTTAAATAAATAGTAATTCTAATGCCAATTCATGATAAAAATCTAAAATTAAAATTTCTATCGGGTTATAGACCTTACTAGTAACTTAAAATTTGAAAGAAAACTGATCGAATTAGAAGTCATTCGGCCTAAAATTGAAAAAAAAATTGGAGAAAGGGTTTGCTGGAAAATGAAAAAAGAAGCATACTGAGTGGCACGGTTTTGGGGGAAGAAAGGCTAAATTTTTTTTTTAATTTGGAATGTAAAATATCAATTAAGTCCCTATTCTTTTTAACTTTATTAAAATAATTCAAAATTTTAAAAACTTTTCATTTTAGTCCTTTTAAAAAATTCTACAATAAACTTTAATATTTCATAATCTTTACAATTAAGTTCAAAATTAATCCAAGTACTATTTCTTTAATTTAAGATTCATTTATAACTTAACTTTATAACATGAATTTTGAACCAAACAAATAATACTATTTTGAGTTCAAAATTCAATAATTCATCCAAAAATTTTAAGTTACATGAAATTTTAATTAATCAAATAATATCCAATTATTCGATTAAATTTTCTAAATACTGCAGATGCTACAATTACAAATTTCTAAAATTGCGGGCGTTACAATTGTCCCCTCTTTACGAAAATTTCGTCCTCAAAATTTAATAAGTGCCTTATTCATCATGTTTAATTCA
The DNA here is from genome assembly GCA_035584115.1 of Cedrela odorata. Taxonomy (NCBI): domain Eukaryota; kingdom Viridiplantae; phylum Streptophyta; class Magnoliopsida; order Sapindales; family Meliaceae; genus Cedrela; species Cedrela odorata. The sequence goes on along the minus strand of JAXCLQ010000007.1, from coordinate 507,241 downwards.
ACTAATACACATTGCATTTACCTATAATAACCATCTTATGAAATCACCACAATGTAAGTAATTGAACTGGCGCACTTGATTAAACTCATTTTCATTACCACTACCATTTGAAACGTATGGTAACTTAGCCAAATTAATATATAATTAATAAATCTATTCCTCTAATACGCATTCATTAATGGTAATAGCAAATATCATTTCTAATAATTCATACTTCAACTGAACAACTCCAATAACTAGTTCCCATAAAATCATATAATCTTAAATCATAGATTTTATTAACTTATAATTCGATCGTTATATTTAAACTTAAAGTCTACATGATCTCGATACTTAAACTTTATTGTCATCATCCCTTATTCTAAAATATAACATCACTATCTCTTATTCTCCGATACAACAGAACTTATAAATAACTTTTACAAAATTCTCTGTATTACAGATTGACTAAGGTCAATATAACATACAACATATACATTATATATATATATATATATGTATATATATCTAAGATCTAAATTTAAGATATCTGAAATATTATATTTATAATATAATCAAACTTTATTCTAATTGCCTTGATCCCTTAATATTCGACCATTATCCCATCATAAAGTCAAAACATATTTACTACTATATTCAGTAGTTATAAACCATTAAATATGATTAAAGTCCAACTTCTACATCGAGAATTTTTATGCGTCATTACCTTAGTCAACCTCTACTTATAGAATGCATAACATCATACTTAAACTTTCATAACATGTAAGTAAGATTCCTTGTATACACAAATCTTAATTCTCAAATGGTACTTTTTAATATAGTATTTTTTATATTTTTAAGACAAACTTCTAACTATCTCATTCTTATCAATCAAGAATTGTATATTTTAAATTCGATTATAGCCTATAATATTTACTGTAATAAAATTATTGTTTAACTTAAGAACATTCAATAATAATTTCTCTCAGTCAAATTATTATTAAACTAAGTCACCAAAACTATTTATTGATACTTTTGTTCTCTATTCACTTCATGTTCTAAAATAACACATGTATAAAATATTAAACCTTTTAAATTAAATAATTAAATAACATACTTATTATAATACCTTATACTTCTGCCGTATGAGCCTTAAAATCAGTTACAAACTAATGTATCTATATACTATATATGAAATTATACAAAATAGTATCGATCTTAACTATCTCCTCACTTACTCTGCATCTTCTCAAATTTAAGCTACGAACATGTACATTTGATCATATCTTAATCATCAAACAAAATCAAATTTCAACACCTTGAGCGAATACAACACCAACTTACACATCCTTTCAATCTCATTAAAATAGTTTCATTACTATAAAAGATTCAATAAAATAAGACTTTGATTATACTTAATATTAAATATTTCTTCTATTTACCTTAAATATCTCTTTTACTGATCGTCTTATCTATATAATCAGTATTCATTCAGTTACAAACCCCATCAATCATATCAAACTTAATATTCTAAATTTTGCATATAAAATTCAATATTATTACGCATATTAAAATATTCTCATTAATATACATTTGATACAAATAAATTCTTAATTGAAATATCTTAAATAACTCACTAGATAATATTCCTTCATAAATTGTCTTTGATATATATATATATATATATATATATGTTTTTAACTGTGAACTTTGTCTTCCAACTATCATAGAGATAAATATGCCTTATACTTGTGAAATTTTCTAATCATACTCCTTAATCATTTAAAATTTATTGAATAAAATAGATGAATATAAATTCTTAACTTAGGAAACTATGTATTTCTCTTTATGTACAACTTGTCAGCAAATGTTTCAAATATTTGTAAATTTAATCCAATCTAAAACATCAATTTCACATCTTAAAAAAAAATTATCATATTTCTTAAACACAATTAACCTTCATCCAGAAATAAAATTTTATTACTTTTATGATTTTAAATTTCTTTTTCATATTATTTCTTGAATCTCCTCAAAAATCTTCTCATAAAAGAACATAAAATGAACTTCTACATTGACCTCACATATTTACCGTTTAGGCTTTACTCTCGATCAATGAATTAAAATTCTTAGTAATTAATTCTTATAAATCTCGTAAAATAAAATTCTTATTTCTTATCATTTCTTATAAAAAATAAATAAGATTTGAGCTTTTTTCTTATTCACAGGTTAAATTCATAAATAATAATTTTAAACCTTTCCTTAACATTTTATAAATAATAAATAATTACAAAATTATTTGAGAAAGAAAA
>JAXCLQ010000007.1:450953-504853 GCA_035584115.1 Cedrela odorata | reverse complement strand
TATAAGTAGTCAATATAGACAAAACTTATAAATAAATTGTCAATTTTATTAATCAATACAATAATGTACAATTACATTTTTGTCCCTATTGGATCTAGGGCATATAACTAACATAAACAGCTCAAGGAATGCAAGTGTTAAGTTAATTGTTATGCTCTGTGTTGGTTCCTTGTTCTAATTAAAGCATTTGTGATATGTTCTTAAACTTAATTGATCTTGAGCTCGTCTATAGATTTATTTGAAGCTGTTATTTTGTGTTTAAGCCTAATTTCCCATATGTTGCAGGACAATATTATTTATTGGTCTATGTTTTAGATATTCTTCATTTTAAGCTTATTGATTTTTAGTTTTTGGTTTACAAATATGGATTGCATATTATTATTTAGAAAGATGAAGAGAATGATAGCTCTTGGTTTTAAGGGCTCTGCTAACATGATTGGTCTGCTAACATTACACTACCTGGCCACAGATTCCTCCCTTGAGAAGCTGCCCAACACCTTCTCGAACATGTCCTTTCACTCATCAAATCTGCTTTAAAAATTGTTGCAATAACTGCAGATCAAATTGATTGCCTCTTTTACGCCAAGGGTCCTGGCATCGGAGAACCGTTGCAAGTCGCTGCAGTTGTTGTTAGGGTTTTTTCATAGCTTTTGAAGAAGCCTATTTTTGTAGTTTTACATTGAATGTAAGTGGTGGGAATACTCAAGTAATTGCGTGTAGTGAAGGGCGGTATCAAATCCTCGGAGAGACTATTGATATTGCTCCGGGATATTGTTTGGATAGTTTTGCTAGGATCTTGATTCTCTCCAATGATCCAAGCCCTGGATATAACATCGAACAGCTATGTTAAATCAGTTGAGGTTGAATATGGTCACATTGGGTCTGTCTGAGACATGTTCTTTATTCCATGGAAAAACAATTACTCCCCTCGGTAAATAATGTATTATGATACTGATAGTACCCTAATGTGCTTGAGAACTAAAGATGTATTACCAAATTAGGATTTAAATTTATGTTTTCCTGAAGTCTTTTTTAGAGCAGTGGCGCAGCTTGTTACCAAATCAGGATTTAAATTCTTCTAAAAAAATTGGTACTGACACTTGTATCAGAATTTAAATTCTTCTAGAAAAATTGGTACTCACACTTGTTAGGAATTCTTTTTAAAGTAGAAGTCCAAGGTTCGAATCGTGAGGGAGACGAACTTCCTTTAGGTATGGAATAAATACTTCGGTAGCTGGGGTTGGAGACCTTGCCGAGAAACAAATTCCAGCTCAATGAGTCGTGAAATCCATTGAACTATAACTGTAGTGGTAGTCGGGGTAAGTTCGAGGTGTGGCGACTTCAGAGGGCCTGACTGTTACATAAAAAATGCACATTTTTATGTAACCAACTCGACTCTCGGTCTGGCCAATTCCTTAATACCCAGCTTGGACTACCGAGTTATTGCTGTTACAGCCCAATGAACGTTACGACCCCTTAAATATAAATTTGTGGTTTTCAATTTGTAGGGATTTGTTCTTTCTCAAATATCTCTAGAAAATTAGCTTCCTTCACCCGTTGAAGTTAGGACCTCTACTTTAAAGAAAAATTCCAAGAGAACATTTAAATATGAATTCCCTCTTTCAAGTTTGAAAGTTGATTGAAAATGTATGTCAAGTTAAAGGAGAAATCCCTAGCCGGGGTCATTACATCCTAGCTTTCTCTTTAATTTATTATGAGGAAATAATTTAAGTATTTACTTATCATTTCTGTTCATAATGTGCAGATATGAACAGTTCCTTGTTTATTTGTCAAGCGCACTTTCGCAGACTTCTGATATTCCCTGCAGGCAAGTTGCAATATCTTATTTTTCCATCTCTTCATAAATCATTATCCGAATTGTGTATTTATGAGTGTTAGTGTACTATTTACTTAAGATCATATGTTACAGGAAACATTGTTCGCAATGCTTGTGGAGATTACGGAACGTGCAATGGCTCATTGCGACAAAAAAGATGTTCTTATTGTTGGTGGTGTGGGTTGAACCGAGCGTTTGCAAGAGATGATGAGAACAATGTGCTCTGAGAGGGGTGGAAGGTTGTTCGCAACTGATGACTGGTATTGCATTGACAACGGAGCTTGTGGCTCATCAAAGATCCAGTGGAGGACTCAACGTTCACCCAGCGGTTCAGGACAATGAAGAAGTGCAAGCAGTCTGGAGGGAGAAAAAACTTGCATGAATGATCTCGTGGATGAAAGCGAGTAGAGTTTCAGTTATGAACATTTAACGATGAATTCCCTCTTTGAAGTTTGAAAGTTGATTGAAAATGTATGTCAAGTTAAAGGAGAAAGCAATGCAATTGCCTTTACTTTGAGAATTTGAAAATGCACTAGAGAATAGAACTAGCATTTGTAAATTGATTATGATTTTGTTTTGGAAAGAGGCAAATGCGTTAACTTTAATTTGTAGAGGATAAATGATATAATTTCGAAACATGAGGGGTATTGTTTATATTCGGCCACATCTGATGTCTTAAAGATGTCAATAAAAATATTCTTTAAAATAAAATTTTGAAATTTATATTGAGAATGGGAAAATGTATGTTCCCTTCTCTATAATGGTCTAATATTCACATTTTTTTAATAAATATTTTAGAGAATATTTCAAAATTTTTCAATAATTCAACCCTAACTCGAAATTGTTTTATATATATCTTAAAAAACATGTCAAGACTCTCTAATTATTTAAATTTTTAAGTAATTTGACAATTTTATTTTTAATGAATTTGGATTTGAACCAACTTAATATAAAATGACTTGATTCAAATTCAAATTCGTCAGATATAAAACTATCAAATTATATAAACATTTGAATAAATTTAAAAATTTCATAAAGGTGAAGGTAGATAACGAGCATTTTCCCCTATGAAAATGTATACATTTATTTTTTATTTTTATAATTTAAAACACAATAATTTTCAATCGGGCCAAGATAAAATATTGAATTTATTCAAATGTAAATTTATTACTAATCAAACTATAAAATTATGTACAAATATAAATATATAAGAGACCTTGAAATATTTTTTAAAATATAAAGAGACAACGAGATATTAGAACAAATAATAACGACATCAAACATTTTTTTTTCTTTTGAGAATGTATTGCAAATTGAACAAAAATTTTAAGTAAACATTAAAACACCAATATCAAATATCACCTTAAGAATAATTGTATGTTGAGATTTGGGGTGTGAAGTTAAATGTTTCAACCATTTTAATTCTTAAATAAGACTTGATAAAAGTAGTATTTAAATTCTTTTTGACATTAGTATAACATCAAGATTTTTATCAACTTGTTTATTGTATAATTGAAGTGATCAATGATGATACAATTAATATAAATTCCAATAATATTTTAGGAGTATATTTAATAATTTTGTTTATTGCAAATTGCATGAAACCATAAGAAAACATTATATAATATCATATATTACATTAAAAAAAATAATTTATGCTGAGGTTTCAACGGGTGTGAACATGGTTGGTGAGGTGTAGCTTAGATAATACCAAATTAATTCCTCATTATTTAAATACTAATACTATGCAAATTGACTCTATTTTATTTTATTGCAAATTGACAATATAATAATAATAATAATAATAATAATAATAATAATATAAATTGACAATATATAAATAATTTTTTTAATATATATGTAATTAAAAAAATAAAAAAATAAATTGATGTGACATAATCAATATGACATCATATTAACCAAGACTTTTTTTATTTTTTTTATTTTTTATGATGACATTTAAAGAAAAAGTCATCCATTGACTTACATATTTTATATTATATATATACTGAAGTGTCCCTTAAACTTTGGAGAGAATATTCCAGCTTTCTTCGTACTAATTTCAGATCCAAAACAGCAAAAATGCAGCCACAAATCCTTTCCACGAAGCTGATAAAGCCACAACCTGAAAATTTCATCCATCGACCAGTTTCATCCTCCCTTGTACGTCTCCCAAATCTTCTGTTACCCTGCAGAAAACAAACACGATACAGCCAACAACACAGAAAGAACCAAGCAGTTGAAGAAATCTCTTTCGGAAATTTTAACCCTCTTTTACCCGTTTGCCGGAAGATACATCAAAGAGAATCTCTCAATCGACTGTAACGACAATGGAGTACAATTTTCAGAAGCAAAAATAGCAAGCAATCTCGCTGCGTTTCTTGAAAACGACGCTGACAGTAAGCAACTCGTTAGTTTTGTTCATTATCAAACGGAGTCGAATTCCAGTGCTTTGGTATCAGTCCAATGTAACATGTTTGATTGTGGAGGATTAGTCATCGGTGTGTGCATTTCTCACAGAATTGTTGACGCCACCTTCTTCTCCAAATTCTTAGACGACTGGGCTACTGCTTCGAGAGTTGGGATTCACCAAGTAAATCATCCGAAATTTAACTTATTTTCCGTTCTACCCACCAGAGAAATGGTGCCCGAAAACAAGTATTTGCCTCCATTCAAGCCTGGATTAAAGATAGCATCAAAGACATTCGTTTTCACTCGTTTGTCATTGTCGAATCTAAGAAATATTTCCAAGCTTTCCGGAGGGATTAAACGAGAGCCTACGCGACTGCAGTTTGTCTGATATGTGCAGCTCACGTGCACGACATGGAGAAGAACTCTCAAGTTTGTACGTGCACTTCATGCAACGTGGACGAGGGTGTGCCTTGTGCATGATTCTAGAAACGTGGCATGTAGAAGTGGATCATGCATGGTCTTCAACTTGCACGTGGAGTGATTGTTATCAAGTAGTTTATTTGTTATATTTATAGTAGTTTATTTGTTTTGATTAAGTTATTAGTGGATAGAATTGTATTTAGAAGTGGCTAGTTTCTCTCCTGATCTTTAGTAGTTTGTTATTCTCTTGGTGTATAAAAAGCTTGGTTACGTTCAATAAAAGCTATGTAGAAATTAAATTCAAGTCTCCTTCTTCCCTTCGTCTATTGTTATTCTACTTTTTTCCAAATTCTACGTATCAATGGTATCAGAGTCCGATTTCGACTATGAATACTCATGGTAAAACAAATGCAGAGTTTTGTAACGAAGTTAATGAAACCTTAGCCCGACATGAGTCAAGTTTTGATAAGGTGAACTCAGCCTTGCAAGTAGTGTTGATTGAACTTCAAGCTTTCCGTACCTCACATAACCAAAACACCAAGTCACCTGAAATCAACCCATTCACAACTGAAGGGTCATCACATCCCTACACAGAGTTTTGTAATGAGGTTAATGAAGCCTTAGCCCGACATGAGTCAAGTTTCAATTAGGTAAACTCAACCTGGCAAGCAGTGTTGACTGAACTTCAACCCTTCCATCTTGAAATCAACCCATTCGCAATCGAAGGATTATCACATCACCACACTTCCTATTCTCCTACCTCTAACTACCAACCTCAACCTCACCTTAAGCTCTCATTTCCCCCATTCGACAGAAATGATCCCACAGGATGGGTGTATAAGGCGAAGCAGTATTTTGATTTCAATGACATTGCACCTGCTCAACAAGTTCAATTAGCCTCTTTCTACCTTGACGGAATTGCTCTCCAATGGCATAGATGGTTAACCAAGTTTCATGGACCCCATACATGGAGTGAGTTTGTCAAAATAGTGTTGCACTGTTTTGGACCCACCAAGTATCAAGATCTATCAGAGTCATTCACGCGTCTCAAACAAACAACCACCGTGGCAACATACCAGGAAGCCTTTCAAAGGCTCTCGCACCAAGTTGATGGTCTGCTTGAAAGTTTTCTCATCGGGTGTTTTGTTGTAGGTCTCCGAGACAATATCCGCATTGATGTGAAGATCAAGCAACCCTACATGTTGGTAGATTCAATTAGGGTAGCACGACTAATTGAAGAATGTAACCTGTTGCTAAAGAAATCTAGATAGAATGCCAACCAATCTAGCAGCTGGCATCTTTGGACCACCACCATTACCGCGAACAAATCCTCCTTTAGCAACATTTTGTAGAATCACTATTCAAGAGGCTCGAGAACGACGGGAAAATGGGTTATGTTACTATTACGATGAAAAATTCATTCCCAACGACTCTCTGCATATAAACCTTGAGGAAGATAAAAATGACTCACAGGAAATGGTAAGTCCTGAAGAAATACTAGAAATTTTGTTTCATGCAATTATAGGTGCCGAACATCCACAAACTCTACTTGTATTGGGGAATCTAAAGAACAAGAGTGTAACAATACTCATCGATGGTGGCAGCACTCACAACTTCATTGACCAAGCTGCAGTCTCCAAGTTTGGGTTGCTAGTAAATCGAAGCAAGTAATTCCAAGTCATGGTGGCCAACCGAGAAAGGATCAATTGCAACGGTTAATGTCAGGCTCTCACACTGAAAATCCAAGGGCAAACTGTCACGTCCCGATCCATCAATACGGGTACGTAACAATCGCCACACAATCGTGAGATATACTTTCCACCAATACTCCCATGATTGTGTAAGGCCTCCATATTTTAATCATGCAATTATATAAAATTTCAAATTTAATAATCTCCATATAGTATCTACTCAAATACATATATTAAATTCATAACATTTGTACTCATAATACATTGGTTATCTACAATCCAAAAGTAATACATAGTTTATGGATCCTTCCTACACCTCATATCAGTATATAACTGTTGAGACATTTAATACCTACAAGTCTCCTATACTCGTACTCAGCAAAACTAAGTCCTAGGGAGTGGACTCGTAACTTCCTTGATGTTTATCTAATCTGAAAATATTTTTAAGAAAATAAAAGAGTGAGTACAACTCAGTGAGTAGATGGATAATATTGAGTCTGAAAAATTATAAAAGCAATACGAGTAAGAGTATTAAGATTTTTTACACAAAGAGTACAAGATATACATCATAATTTAAAATCAATTAATCAAAATTTAACCACATTAAATTTTTTTTTTTAAACAATACCTGTGGATGTTCAAAGAAGAACTTCTGGGCTTGCCCTGAAACTATCCCCCAAGATATTCACTAGTGCGCTACTGATGAATACCTTGAGACCCACTAAGAGTTAAGGGCGAAAATAGTAACCTCTCCCTTACCCCTTTCTTGGGTAAGGGTGGAATCTGTGCATAGACGCGCTCAACTGAGCACTTACACCCAAATCTTAAAACATAAAATCCACATACATTATTTAACATTTACTTCACATATCAATTCAAATCAATTTGTAACATGTCAATCATCCACAGTACAATTCATAAATAATTCAAAACATTTTTATAAAACATACCCTTACTCATCATATAACATTTTTATATTAGTAAAGCATTCAAATTCCACAAATTCACAATACAATTTAACATTTAAATCATTTTTAAATTCTAAATATTGTTAGAAGCAATTTAGGATTTCAATCATTTTATTTTAAAATTTTGAAAAATATATCTATCTACTCACCTGTATGCTCGCAAATCCCCGACTCAAGGTGTCAATATCGAATGTTTAAGTCGTTGATTTACAATTATAAGATTTTTCATTAGACTCTATATAATAAGCCTAATCAAATAAAATAAATATGTATGCATAATTCATCACCTAATTAAACCATAATATAATTAAAATATCCATGAAATAAGTTAGAATTTAGACCAGAATTTTCTTCTATGAACTAAATGCGCCCTATGCTCACAACAAACGCATGCCGCTTAAAATTGACAATGTATTTTAACCTAAATCTTTGGTGACACACTCTATTATTAGTCTAGTTTATGCTGCACTTTACGGATTTGGGTTTCGACTTCGATAATTTAAGTTAAGCTAAGTTTTTGACATCAAGCTCATAAAAACAGGATATTTATTCTGCAGGACATCCATTTTCAAAATATTTTTGGGATCATGTTACTCATCAAAATGAGCTGATTTTTGGATATGTTATGCTTCTAGGTGTTTAGTTTCTGATCACTTTACGGAACTTAATTTTGATTTCGGATGTTCAAGTTACAGATGGTTTTCTACCCAGGACTCAACCAAAACCACCCAGGACTTAACCGATCAAGACAGTGTGTTCCTTAACGGAGCAACATGTTTCCAATTTTTGCTTTGAATTCTCCCACGCACAGAAAATTCTGATTTTTCTGTATGTCGCTCGTTATCATCTCTAGTTTACTTAGAATTTTATGGTTTATAAATCGAAATCCTATAATTTATTTTATATGCAAAAAAATACGCAAAGGTCACAATTTTCCTACAAGCAAAATTTTTGCCTTACCAAAGCCATTTCACCCTATTTTATGCTAATTCACCTTTTCATTTTCTAACACCATTTAGCTACAACAATTTGTACATAAATATACTTCAATTTCTCATTTTCCAGCAATCACAACATCACCAGCCCTTAATCATTTCAACACTTAATTTGATATTACCATCCATTTTTATTTACAATAAAAATTTATGCATTATTTCCCTTCAATTTACACCAATTACCACCTTTTAACATCAATACATAGTCATACACCCATAAATACATCATTCACACAATTTACACATTTCAACAAACTCATAAAAATTCATATTTATAATTAATTAAACATTACTCAACATTATCAACACATGTTTTCCAACCAAAATCACACAACTTGCATTTTCACTACCACCTCCCTCATTTCCGCCAATTTCTCACTTTCTCTAACATCCAAACCACCAAATCAACACACATATACATCATTTCCATAATATTCACACATAACCCTAATCACAAGTTCATGTTTCAACATCAATTTAACATAAATTAAATATAAAAGCAACAATAACACTTCAAAATCAAATTCATACACATAAACTTACCAATAACCAACCTCTATCTCCCCTCCTCCCTTCTCCCCTACTTTCTTCTTCTTTCTTCACCTCTCTCTTTCTCTTTCTTCACTAATTTAGCCACATCACTGTCTCACCTTGTATTTTCCAGCCACCACTTCCTTCGTTCGCCCTTGGTTGGTCGGTTTCTCCCTTCATACTCTACCTCATGGGTTCACTCTTTTGCCTACCCTCTAATGCACGTTTTTGCTTCTATTTTTCTTTTATTTTTGTTGTCTTTTTATTTGTCTAAATAAAGACTAAAAGGCTTACATGCATTTTGACCTATATGCATTAAAATTGAATTTAGGCTTGCATATCTTTATTGGTTTAACTTAAAAGTATATTGGACTTGACTTTGTTTTCTTCCTTTTCTTTGTCTTCCCATGTGCTACCCTTCCTCCTCTCAATTGTCTCTTTAACTTGCTAAACACATGTGAAATACTTTAGAAAAATTTAGACTAAAACATAAAAATTGGGCCTTAATTTTGGATTTAATTATTTGGGCTAATTTTTATTAAATTTAGGCTTGAATTAAATTAATTAAGTGGAACTTCATTTAGCAAAATCTTGGATTTAATTTAGTAATACTATTTGGTCATAATTCTAATAATATAATTATTTTAAAAGTGGCCCCATATTTTTTATATTTGCACTTTTTCTCTAACTTTATAAAATTTTGCACTTTACCCCTTATGTTTTTAAAATTCTTTCAATCTAGTCCTTACATTATTTATAATTATCTTGGAAATACAACAAAAACAAAATTATGTACTTAGGTCTATATATGTATCTATGACGTTTTATTACCTAAGTGCCAATTCTACTATGTATACATACTTTAAAAAAAAATTCATTCGAACCCTAGCGCATAAAAAAAAAAAAATTCATTATTGTCAGAATCGAATACATTTAAAGTATACCAAATTTGGTGGGTTCTACACAAACAGTCACTACTGACTACCATATTCTTCCATTCACAGCATGCTAATTAGTGTTGGGGATATAATGGCTTGAAACTCTAGGGCCCATTGAAATGGATTTCAAGCGATTCACTATGAGCTACAAAAAGCAAGAAAATACTTACACCCTCTAAAGATTGAAGCGAGTTGACATCGAAGTATTAACTAACAAGGAATTCCATGGGCTACAAAGGGTTGGATTATTCTTTCAGACAATGCCCTTCTATCTTAATGACAAAAGTATATCCTAACCTCATGAGATGAATCGCCTCTTATCCAAATTCTTAGATGTGTTTGGAACACCCACCAGCTTACCTCCGAAAAGATCCCATGACCACCATATACCATTACTACTAAATTTAGAGCCAGTGAATGTGAGACCATACTGATACCCTTATTACCAAAAGACCGAGATAGAAAAAATGGTGTAGGAGCTTTTGCAATCTGAATTGATAAGGCAGAGTAATAGTCCATTCTCATCACCTGTTTTATTAGTAAAAAAGGTGGATGGAGCTTGGTGATTCTGTGTGGATTATCAAGCTTTGAATGACATCATCATTAAAGATAAATATCCAATTCCAGTAATTGATGAATTGTTGGATGGACTACATGGATCTCGATACTACTCTAAATTGGATCTGTGATTCGGTTATCATCAAATCCAGGTACAAGAAAATGACATCCATAAAACAGCCTTCTGAACACACGAATAGCACTATGAGTTTGTAGTAATGCCATATAGCCTCACAAATGCTCCAGTAACCTTCCAAAGTCTCATGAATGATCTTTTCTGCCCATATCTCCGAAAGTTTATTTTTGTTTTCTTCAACAATATCTTGGTATACTATAAATCATGGGAAGACCATCTTACAAGTTTACAAATTGTTTTGAATATTTTAACCTCTAATGATTTGTTTGCCAATGAGTCGAAATGTTAATTCGGTGTTATGTAGATTGAATACCAAGGTTACATAATTTCAAAAAAAGAAGAGTTGATCCCCCCAAAATACAAGCAATAATTGAGTGGCCCACTCCGACAACAACCAGAGGAATCCAAGGGTTCTTAGGGTTGGTAGGATATTATCGAAAATTCATTCATCACTTCGGAAGTATAGCAGCCTCACTAACTCAATTGTTGACCAAGGAAGGATTCCAATGGGATGAGGTTGCAGAAATGGCCTTCAAAAAGTTGAAAGAAGCCTTGACTAACCCACCAATACTATGTCTTCCAGATTTCTCTCAACGATTCGTAATCGAATATGATGTTAGTGAAACTGGAATTGGAGCAATTCTCTCTCAGCAAAATTGACCAGTGGCATATTTTAGCGAAGCATTAAAAGATTTTGCTTTAGCCTTGTCTACTTACGAGAAAAAGATGTTGGCCATTGTTACAGCAATTAAGAAATGACATCCCTATTTGATTGGGAAACTATTTACAGTTTGAACTAACTAGAAGAGTTTCAAGTACCTAATGGAGTAACAGATCACTACACCTGCACACCCACAATGGCTACCCAAGATATTAGGATACGATTATGAGATTGAGTATAAAAAAGGAGCTGAAAACCAAGGGGTAGATTCATTATCCCGTGTCGTGAAATTTCACTTCTTATCCATCTTAACACCTCAAGCAAACTGGTGGCCGATCCTGCAACAAGAAGTTCAACATGAACCATTTTTATAAAGAATTGAAAGACTTGTCCTTAGTCCAACGAGATGGAGTGTGGTTTCGAAAAGGCAAGGTTTTTTTAAGTCCCAATTCTACTTTAATTCTAAAAATCTTGACAGATTGCTATGCAACCCCAGTTAGTGGGCATTTTAGGTTCCATAAGACGCTCGCCCATATTAAACAGAATTTTATTTGGTCAAGTATGCACCAAACAGTAAAGGAATTCTTACGACAATGTGATGTTTGTCAGCATTACAAAATGAATTGCATGAGACTAGTAGGCCTACTCCACCCCTTGCCTGTGCCAACACAAGTGTGAACTAAAGTATCAATGAATTTTATCGAAGGATTATCATCTTCTCATGGATATACTTCTATTATGGTCATTGTAGATCATTTAATGAAGTATGCCCACTTTATTCCCTTAAGGCATCCCTTCACTGCCATTACTGTCGCCAAAGCTTTCATTTTTAACATAGTTCATTTACACGGCATTCTAATCTCGATCGTTAATGATCAAGACAAGGTCTTTTATCAGCATTTTTTGGCGAACATTATTTCAGAAGTAAGGCACCAAGCTATGCATGAGCTCCAATTATCATCCTCAATCTGATGGCTAGACAGAAGTCCTAAACTGAACCTTGGATCAAAACTTAAGGTGTTTCGCTGGCAATCAACCATGGAAATGGTTTGATTGGATTCCTTGGGCTGAGTTCAACTACAACACATCTATCAATTTTACGACTAAGATAACACCATTCAAAGCTGTGTATGGCATTCCACCTCCTAGTCTGCTCACATATGTTCCAGGAACCTCTAATTTCCAAACAATCGACGAATACCTACAAGATCGCGATACCATCCTCTGTGAACTGGGACAAAATCTCTTGCTCGCTCAAAATTGAATGAAATGCTAAGTCGACCAACATCGGCATAAGGTGTCTTTTGCTATTGGAGACTATATGTACCTAAAACTACGATCTTACCGACAATCTTCTGTAGCCTTTTGGAGCTCCATGAAGCTTGCCCCACATTTCTATAGTCCTTACCAAGTCATTGAGAAAGTGGGATCTGTGGCCTACAAGTTGGCATTGCCCTGAATTCACAAATCCATAATGTATTTCATGTCAGTTTATTACGAAAATATTTAGGGATAGTCACTTCCACCATTGCTCAACTTCCTCATGTTTCCGAGACTGTAACTATCCTTCTAAATCCTGAAGCTATTATCAACTGATGAGTAGTTCATAAGGGTAAATATCGATCTAAAATTGAGATTTTAGTTAAGTGGGTAGCAGCACCAGTGGAAGATGCGACATGAGAGAACGAAAGACAATTCACCAAGACATATCTCGCATTTATCCTTGAGGACAATGATCGTTAAGTGGGGGGAATGATATGTGCAGCTCATTTGCACGACATGGAGAAGAACTCTCAAGTTTGTACATGGACTTCATGCAACGTGGACGAGGGTGTACCTTATGCATGATTCTAAAAACGTGGCATGTGGAAGTGGATCACGCATAGTCTTCAACTTGCACGTGGAATGATTGTTATCAAGTAGTTTATTTATTATATTTATCTAGTAGTTTATTTGTTTTGATTAATTTATTATTGGACAGAACTGTATTTAGAAGTGGCAAGTTTCTCTTCTATTCTTTAGTAGTTTGTTATTCTCTTAGTGTATAAAAATCTTGGTTATATTCAGTAAAAGGTATGCAGAAATTAAATTCAAGTCTTATTCCTCCTTTCTTCTATTGTTATTCTACTTCTTCCCAAATTCTACGTATCATTTTCACAGGAGTTATATGGAAAGCTCTGATCAAAGTAGCTAAAGATAAACATGGAAAGTTGTGGCCGTCCGTCGTAGCTCACATGATAAACTTACGGCGGAGGATAAGTTGCTAATATCGAATAATTGTTACGGAAACCTAATCAGGCCGGTTCTCGCCAAGTTTACGTCGGAGAAGAAGACTAACAATAAGTTAGATTTTCAAGATTTGGCATTCCTTCTTGGCGATGCATTAAAGAACATTGAGAATGAATGCACAAAAGTGTAAAAGGAGGATGATTTTTTCTTGATGGTGAACAATGTATGGAGAAAAGTGAATAAAGAATTCCATAGAGAAGAAATAGGTGCATATTTTTTTATAAGTAATTGTCAGATGCCATTTTATTTAGATTTTGGTTGGGGAAAGCCTGTTCGAACTAGCAATGTGCAAGTTGAAGTTGAGATGATTGTGCTGACAGATACTAGAGATGGTGATGAAATTGAGGCAAGAATTTGCTTGGATAAAATGACATGCAATTTTTTCGACAAGATCCAGACATTGTTGTTTTCACTTCCAAGGAAGAACAACATGATCATCGTCCAATGTTTTTGCGTTCAAGATGATGAAAAGTTAATTCTTGAATGGCAATATTTGTATTGCTTTTGAAAATAAAGTCATGTATTACACAATAATTTTATGTGATGTTTGTCAGTTTGCAATTAAATTTTGAAGTTTGAAATGTTTTAAAGAGAGTTTCACTTTATTATGCCTTAAAAGAAAAACATTTTAACTTCTTTTCTACTTTCATTTTAGAATATTCCTAAAGCATTTTATTACGGTAATTACGAATAGTGATGGGCGATATTGGATATTTGGAGAGACTATTGATATGGTTAAGAAGAAGTTGCTTCTTCAATATAACTTGGTAACCCTTGCCTGTAGCTCTTGCCAGGGCTTGTTACATTAAAGAAAAAGTAGAGGACTTGCATAAAAAATTACCCAAGCTAAGTGACTCAATAATCTGTAACAATAATAAATAGTACATGACATCTTACTAGACACCTTATCACAATGGGATGTATTTTCTTCATTCTTCCTAGGGTATTTTTGCCTTAGACCCATATAAATGTATTAATCATTGCATTATGTTTGCGTGCTGAAATATAAGAAAACATTCTCTTTTTTTGGTTGGTTCATTTTGCAATCAATATTCTTAACATTTCACTAGGTATCAAGGCTTTTAGTTACTGAAACAATGGTTAATAGTGCAACACTTCTAGCTTTTACAGCCAATGCCATAGCATCATCACACATAATGCCATAGGCAAATTTCTTATTCACCATACCAATGAAACTTCATACTTGATAGACACAATTTCTTAATTTGGAAAACCCATATTATGCTAAGAATTCGTGGTAATGATCTTGAGGATTATACTGATAGATCCAAACAAACACCAAACGCACACAATATCTTAGTTGGTGAATCACAACATTCCAACTTTATGCAGCCTAAAATATTTTCAATAGAGTAAGTAAGATCAGTTTCTCCTTAGATGACTATTATCTACTATAAGTGAGACTGTGCTTCCTTCACTCACCAATTGTAGCAACTCTAAGGATCTTTGAGATGCGATCTCTAAGATGTCTGGGCACTGAATATGGCCTAGTTGTTGTGAATATATCCTTAAGAATGAGCACACCACTATTAGAAGATGTGTATGAAGAGCTGCAATATTTGAGAGTATGATTAAACAAAATTATACCACTACAAATGTAAACATGGAGGCAAATGTTACTGTTAACTATCACACTGGTGGATGAACTCAGAAGAAGAACAACTTTGGAGGAAGAGGAAATGATTTTAGTTGAAATATGAATATGTAACCCAAGAGAGTAGGATGGGTATGGGTGAATTTCTAAGATTAATGTACCAAACTTAATTATTGCTTCAATCAAATATATGTACAAATATAAAGAGAGTGAACATGGAGATTGAATAACTTGAATTTATAGTGGTTTGGCTTAACCTTATCTATGTCCATTCTTTTAAGCTCCACTTGAAGATTCCACTACAAACAAGCCTTGAAAAACCCAAAGCTTAAAATACAACCATGAAGATTTTTGGTACTCCTTCAAACCTTACAAGTGATTCACTCCCTAAATCACTCAACCTCACAATCTCAAGTGAAAGACCACTTTTTTCATTCTTTTACAATTTGAGAATAAGTTTTGAATTAAGAAAAACACCTCAAATGATTCTCTAATAAGAGAGATATTACAAATGAATGAACTAGTTGTATGAATGTGTTTGTAGCAATTTTTAAGCTCAACAATGATTTTGAAATTTAAAGTATGTTTGTAAATGCTAAGGATGCTTGAGAGAATTTTCAAAACTTATATATATATATATATATATATATAAGTGTAAGCCTTATATTTAAAGTTAGGGTTCAAAAACTAACCGTTAAACTCATAAAATTCAAATTTCGTGCACAAACTATTAACCTTTACCATGAACTAGTAGACTAATTCATTAAAAAAATCAACGAGAAAAAATGTCCAGGCAATTAACTAACCAAATGCATGAATCGATGGCCATTTCCTTAATTTCTTTTGTTTTCAAACTGTCTTAAAATCTTACAATTTGGTTCTTGAAAACCTTGTAGTTTAGTCATTTTTCAATTTTGATAAATGCGATTAAGTTGTAAACTAATTCCTAAGACTTGAAATAACCCTAATTTTATTTGGCTAATGAATCTTGATTGGTAGAAAATTAAAATTAAAATTAAATTTAAATAAAAATAAATAAATGAATGAAATTAAATTAATAAGCTAAAACTCTAGGGTTTTGATTTCACCTTAACTAATTAGTTCCTCCTCTTTGTTCTTTTTAACAAGAATTAATTATTTGGTTACAAGTTGAGTATCCATGAATTATTCACATAAGTTCTCCCGAGGTCTAAGGAAAATATCCTATAAAACTTAACTTCTATGTTCCTATGCAAAGTTAAAATATTAAAAGATTTATTAAGATTTATGGATCACTTTTAAGAACTACACAAATTATACAGGTATATTCCTATCCTATATGTAATTTATGACATTCAATATATTATACTAAAACACATAAATTAGCTTCCGCTATTATTATGATTAACAATTCAACTAAACAGTGACCAATTATTTAGAAGCATTAAGAATAATATTGAATGCATCAACCAAGATAGAAAATTTATAATTAAATTAAACAAGGAGTCAGAACATCAAAGTTAAGCTATATTATAACTCTAAAAGAATAAATCTATACCATAACAAACTTGACACAACAAATATTAAATAACAAAACATAATAAAAGATTGGAAAAACTTAGTAGTTTGAAGCTTTACCGTAGAGCTTCTTCCTTTACTTTGCTTCTCCTCTCCAAGTTCTCTTTCTCTCTAATGTCTTGTGCTCTTTTCCTCCTTTATGTTGTGTGCCTTGGAATGGTGATTTTAATGCCTACTTATAGGCAAAGTCTACCCCCATTTACATCATCGCTTGCATCATCATCCATTACATTTTCTAATATTCTACCTTTCTACATCATCGCTTACATCATATGTCAAATTACATCATTGCTTACATCATATGCCAAATTACATCATTGCTTACATCATATGCCAAATTACATCATTGCTTACATCATATGTCAAATTATATCATTACTTGCATCATAATAACATAAGCGCTTATATGCATGATATAATATTTATTTTTAGAATACTTGATTTTTAAAATATGATAACTTTTTTGAATGATCTTTGATTTTAGTTATTCTTTCCAAAATACTTGAAGAGATGAGCAGATTCGAATGAGATTTAATTTACAGCGATGAACTTGTCATGAATAGTAGCATTTGGTGGGGTCCACATTCCTTTTTCCATTAGTTTTTTTTCTATAAATGAAAAATACAAAAAGATGTAATAATTTTAATAATAATAATAAAAATTACAAGATCTAAGTTAAAATTCAAGTTTAAATAGATAAAATAACTCTATAAAAATAGAGTTATCACACCCCTAAATTTAAGATTTTGCTTATCCATGAGCAAAACAAATTTTGAACCAACATCAGAATCAATAACTTTTTAACATAGGAGTTTGTGTGTGGATTGACAACTTGAATGACCTAAACCCTTAACTCTAGCAGCTAGTTTCGGCGAAGTAGACTATGAGCTCAATATTATTTATTTATATATATATATTTATTATTTTTTTAATATATTTTATTATTATTATTTATTATTATTATTTTTTTTTGTGCGTTAGTCCTAAGAAATGAATCACATCTTTACTTGAAAATTCATATTTGTGATACAGACTCCCAATCACTTAGTGAAACATTTATAGTAGTATGCTTTGCATACTTATATCTTGGATACGCTTTTTTACATGAAAATTTATATTTGTGATATAAATTCTCAGTTACTCAATATATATAAAGGCATCGAAGTATTACCTCGTTTATTTATTTATAGAAATAACATACTAAATTATTTTATCTGAGCATCATAAGAAAACATACCTTTTCTATGTCGCCGAGTTTCGGGTTAAGAACACTCTTATTGTTACAATAGTGTACTTCAATTATATCAAAAGGCCAAGTAAAAGTGAAAAATTCAAAAATTAATGCAGATCTAAAGAATGACTATTTTATATACATGCTTTTGAGGTGGAGCTATTTTGTTTGTAGTGAATACAAATTTTTTTTCAGAAAACAAAGATGCGTGTCAAGAGCACAAAAGTAATTCCTTATTCTGCCATCTTTTAGTTTTCAATCAGACCAGTTATGACTAAACATTACCCCTAAATTTATTTGAGACATTATCCCAAATGTCTACTAAAACACAAAATAAAAAAAAGAAAATATTATTAAGGGTAAGAAAGTTACAATATAAGGTTAAGATCTAGTGCACGCTTTTTGTTGCCGCTTACTTTAGAGTCCTAAACCAAAAGAAGAAAGTAAAAGAACAGTTCTATGAGGTGAAATAGCTTTGATTAGAAAAAAAAATGTTAGGTGTACAAATGTCAAAAAGTAAACACAATTGTCAAAAAAGTAAGTACAATTGTCCAAAAAATAAGTACAATTATAAAAAAAGTAAGCACAATTGTCGAAAAAAGTTTAAAACAGGCTGTTGAACATAGAAAAATCTGCAAAAAAAAGTAAAAAATTTAGAGACATGCATAAAAATTTCAAAAAGTAAATAGTACGCTTGATGTGCTATAGTAGTTGTGATTGTGGCTCACATCTTCCCCTAGTATGATTGTGGCTCACATCTTCCCCTGGTTTTAAGTCTAGAAATGGCTTAAACGCCTTCTATGAGTTTAGGATCGGCTTCCCATCCAGTTTTCTTATTAACTGGCAAATATGATCTTTTAACGTCAAATTCCCAAGACCGTAACGCTATTTCTCTTGTTTGAATATCTCTGATAAATTTAAAAGAATGCGTTGAACCATTTCACAAGGATGCTTTCAAGAGTCTCAAGGATATTATCCAAAGACTCTTTACTCAGCCCATACTTTATGCAGTTAATTTTATCTTCTTGATTTATGGATAAATATTCATAATTTTTACAATGTGTGTCACAGTTCCATCTTGCATACTTATGGTAGACTCCCATTCTCTTAGCTTTCTTATTCTTTGAGTAAGAACTTCTTTATAAACCTGGTAAATGTTTAATGAATGAATCATTCAACTCACCTACTAAAGTTACTTTAGCTTCAATAATCTATCGGATATACTTGAGAAGACCCAAGCATGTTATTGTCTTTATCCTTTTTAGTCTGCACTTGTAAATCTTTTTAAGTAAATCTTGAGGAAGAGTAGGAAATTAATTTTTGAGTGTTGCAAGACTTGCCTCCATAACTAAAAAGATAAAAGAAAATTATCAAAGAAAAACAATAACCACACAAACAAAAGAAAACTAATTTGAGAAGAAAAACTTGGGTTGCCTCCTAATAAGCGCTTAATTTATAGTCGTCAGTTAGATTGTTGAAAAAAATAAAAATAAAAAAAATAAATTTAATTTAGACTCTAGAAAACTTGACTCAACAAACACAACACAAAAAAAGTATTTTTTTTATCTGAATTTCAATTCAAGGGCAAATTTTTTTTTTTTTATTTTGTAGAGAATAAATTCTCTCTTAATTAGACAGCTCCTACTCCTTCATAAATACAAATAGATAGATTACCAGTTAAGGATCATTAAACTAATATAATAGTAGTTCCTAGGAAAGTAAGGAGAGACACTTGGTTTACTTAAATACCAAGACTTTCCTTAGACAGAACTAACTACGATGTCAATTTAATAATTGCTCACTAGAGTGAATAACAAGTGCTAACAAAATAAATAAATAAATAGTGTCCTAAAAAAAAAAGTTTCTATGTTATTCTAACATAAATTTTTTTTTTTTTTAATTTCTAGAGCAACCTAAACTAAGAAAAGCAAGTTTTCCTAGAACTAAAAGAAAAACAAATACGTAAATAAATAAATAATGAAGAAAATTTACTTAGATTCTAAGCAAAGCTTTACCAAAATTTCTAAGTAAAGAAATAACAAACTAACCAAAATTTAAACAAATATAATTGTAACACTTAAATAAATAAACAAATAAATAAAATACCAAATTAAAATTTGAGTTACGTGGTATTTAAACAAACAATTCCCGGCAACAGTGCCAAAAACTTGTTGTGCAAAATCACAAGTGAACGAGCCAAACAAGTAATAAAGTGATTAGATGAGTATCGTCTCACTAGAATTATTGTAGACTAATTCCCAAGACTTGAAAAGACTCTAATTTTATTTGGCTAATGAATCTTGATTAGTAGAAAATTAAAACAAAATTTAAATACAAATAAAATAAATGAATGAAATTAAATTAATAAGCTAAAACTCTAGGGTTCTAATTTCACTTTAACTAATTAGTTCCTTTCGTTTGTTCTTTTTAACAAGAATTAATTATTTGATTGCTAGTTGAGTATCCCTAAATTATTCACATAGCCCCTCCCGAGGTTTAAGGAAAATACCCTATAACCCTTAACTGTTATGTTCCCATATAAAGTTAAAACATTAAATGATTCATTAAGATTTATGGATAATTTTTAAGAACTACACAAATCATGTAAGTATATTTTTATCCTATATGTAATTTATGACATTCAATACAATGAATTAAGACACATAAAATAGCTTCCACTATCATTATGATTAACAATTCAACTAAATAGTGATAAATTATTTAGAAGCATTAAGAGTAATATTGAATGTATCAACCAAGATAGAAAATCCATAATTAAATTAAACTAGAGGTCGGAACATAAAAGTTAGGCTACATCATAATCCTAAAAGAATAAATCTACACCATAACAAAACTTGACACAATAAATATTAAATAACAAAATATAACAAACAATCGAAAAAACTTAGTGGTTTGAAGCTTCGCCGTAAAGTTTCCTCTTTTGCTTTGCTCCTCCTCTCCAAGCTCTCACTCTCTTTAATGTCTTGTGCTCTTCTCCTCTGCTATATTATGTGCCTTGGAATGGTGATTTTAATGCCTATTTATAAGCAAAGTCCACCCTCATTTACATCATCGCCTGCATCATCATCCATTATATTTTCTAATATTTTACCCTTTTGCATAATCGCTTACATCATATGTCAAATTACATCATTACTTATATCATATATCAAATTATATCATTACTTGCATTATAATGATATAAGCGTTTACAAGCATGATATAATATTTATTTTTAGAATATTCGATCTTTAAATGTGATAACTTCTTTGAACGATCTCTGATTCGAGTTATTCTTTCTCAAATACTTGAAGAGATAAACAGATTCGAATGAGATTTAATTTACAGAGATGAATATGTCATAAATAGTAACATTTGGTGGGGTCCACATGCCGTTTTTCGACAATTTTATCCTAAAAATAAAAAATACAAAAAGATGTAATAATTTTAATAATAATAATAAAAATTATAAGATTTAAGTTAAAATTCAAGTTTAGATAGATAAAATAACTCTATAAAAATAGAGTTATCAAAAAACTGGTGCAAAATTGGTTAAGAAGAAAAGCTGCTGTTAAAGTTGTTATATTCACAGCTTGTATTGCTGTAATTTTTGGAATTCTAGGAGATTAGTTTTAGGTATTTAAATGGTAGTTGTAGAATATTCCAGTTAGTTTACATTTGTATAAATAAGTAGTGAAGTTAACTTGTACATTTCAACAAAAATAAGAAAATAAAATTTTAGAATTCTCTATCTGTTTTCTTCAGCTTTTCTTTATTTTTTCTATCCAAACAAACATCTTACTAAACTTAATTTGGTATTCAAAGCCAAAAGTAATGGCTAATGCAAATCTATCTTACTCAAGTTCCTCTGCAAATATAATGTTTTCTTTTGCTATACTAATCAAACTCTATAGCTTAAATTATCTTGTTTGGAAATCTCAAATCTTGCCTTTAGTCAAGGGTAATGGTCTCGAAGACTTCATTAATGGAGAAAAGCCTGTTCTACAAATATTTATGCCAAGTGAAAGTAGTGATGAAGTAATTGAAAATCCAAAGTTTCTGATCTAGAGAAGGTAGGATCAACTTCTCCTTGGATGACTTTTATCCTCCATCAGTGAAAGTATTCTCAGCTTGGTGATTAGTTGCAAAACAACTCGTGAAGTTTGGAAAACCTTGGAAAAACAATTTGGGTCACAGTTAAAAGCAAAAGCCTTACAGCTAAAATTTCAATATACTTATTGAAGAAAGAATCATTGTCAATCGTTGAATATTTTCTCAAAATGAAAACTATTGCAGATAACCTAATTACTTTAAGTACATTGATTAATGATGATGATTTTATTTTGTATGCTTTTAGTGGATTAAGATTAGATTACAATTTAGTGACTGTGCATATTACTGGTAAAGGAGAGAGTGTAAACATTCATAATGTTTATTCAATTTTGTTTACTCATGAATGTCGATTAGAACTACAAAACCTAGTCTTTACAAATGAAGCCCAATGAAACCATGCTACAAATTATGTTCAAGCCAAGCAATTTTCAAGAAGGAATGACAACAGAGATAATTATAATTTTAATCAAAATTCACGAACACAAATTCACAAACACAGCCAGTGTTTCAGAATGCATAATTTAATAATTAAGGAAGAGAAAATGGAGGTTTTAGAGGTTCTCAAGATGGAAGAACATGTCAAAGAGGAAGAGCTTATAATAGAGGCAGAAGAAATAACAAGTCAACATGCCAGATTTGTTTTATGTCTAGTCACATGGCTTCAGTTTGTTTCCATTGATTTAACAAAGATTATGTTCCTGCACCACTACAAAACCAATATCTTTAGCAGCATTATTATCAAAATACTAAAGCAGCTTACATGGCAAATGCAAACAGGGATTGCTAATGAAGGCTGGTATATCAATATTGGTGTTACACATCATCTTACAAATAATGTCCAAAATCTTGCCATCTGTGAAGAATTCAGAGGTAATGATAAACTTATCATAGGAAATTATGATGGTTTATCAATTTCACATATTGGTGTTATGACACTTTTATTGAAATCGTCATCGAATTCTAATCAAAACCGCAAAATCTTACTTAAGGGCATGTAATGTGTTCCTAACATTGCCAAAATCCTGATAAGTATGTCAAAATTAATCTCTGACAATAATCTAACAATTGAGTTTTGTGGAGATTCTTATTTCATAAAGGAAAAAATGAAGAGGATGATGCTGTTGAGAGGTAAAACTGTGAGATTCCTGTATAAACATCTGCTTTCATAAAAAACAAGTAAGTTCATTCAAAAGAATAAGCATATTGTGCCTTTGTCTATGCTTTATGTAGTCAACCTGTCTCAATTACACTTGAATGCTAAAAGTTCTATGCGCTTTCAAAATTTTAACAAAACTACCAATAATGAACACAATCTAGTATGTTTTTCAAATTCAGTTATAACACCTATAAATCCTTTAGCAATCATTCATCAAAGATTGGGGTCATTATTGTGATAAGGTCCTTAATGTTGTACTACAAACTTGTAAATACTTTTCAAAGTTCAATAAAACACATCAGATTCCAATTCGTGAAGCATGTTAGTGTGGCAAAAGTCACAAGCTACATTTTCTTGTTTCATCTTCTAAAACAAGTGCACTTTTACAACTTATACATGTTAACCTTTGGGGCCTTTCTTCTATAATTTCTAGAGAAGGTTATAGATACCATATTAGCTTTGTAGAAAATTTCACAAGATATACTTGGATCTTCCCATTAAAACTTAGGTCAGAAGCCTTAACAGTTTTCATTCATTTCAAGCTGTAAGTGAAAAACTAATTTTTCTTATTCTATCAAGTGTCTTCAAATAGGTGGGGGTAGGGAATTCATTGCTTTTGTTTCATTTCTCAAGAAACATGAGATCCTTTATAGATACTTCTGTCCCATACACATTTTAAAAATGAGATAGTAGAAAAGAAACATAGACATGTTGTTGAGTTGGGTTTGACACCTCTTTCATAGGTACCAAAAACTTTCATATCTATTCTTTACTCAAAGTTTTTGGTTGTCGAGCTGGGTTTTACACCACTTTCACAAATTTTTGGTTGTTCATGTTTTCCACTTCTCATAGAATGGTTGATCTTTTGATGAGTCAACTTTCCCTTTCTATGAGAAGTTATCCACTTCTATGTCAAAATAAGATAATCTATTCTTCTATTGTCTTACTTCTTCCATACCTCTCATTACTAGTTTTCTGGTGTCCAATAGTCATACAAATCCTTTACAGTCTATTCCAGCAACTTCACCATTTGAATCTCAGGTATCTATTTTCAGTAAATCTATTAATCATCACATTCCTTTATGTGATTCACTAGTTTATTTACCTTCTCAAAATACAAGCTTGCTTCCTATATAGAAAATCAACATCTTATGATAACCAAGTCTAAACATTGTATATTTATGCCAAAAGTATATCATGCTCAGTGTGTTTAAAGTGTTCTTGCCATTATAAAAGAAGTCTTTGTCAGATTTCATTGGAGATTTCATTGGGTTGAAGCAATGCAAAATGAATTCATGGCTTTATAGAACAATAACACATGAACTTTAGTTCCTTTTACTTTTGATATGAAGGTTATGAGCTGGAAATGAGTATTCATGATGAAATACAACATTGATGGATCCATATCTAAGCATAAAGCTTGATTGGTGGCCAAGGGTTTTATCAGACTCCAGGTATTGATTTCTCTAATACCTTTAGTCTAGTTATTAAGGCATCATTGTCAAGGTTATCTTGAACATAACTATTATAAGAGAGTGGTGTATTAGGCAAATAGACATTAATAATGCATTCTTAAATGAAGACTTAACTAAAGCTGTATATATGCGTCAACCTGAGGGATTTGTCAACTCAACATCTCCGAATCATGTCTACAAACTTTATAAAGCTTTATATAGCCTGAAACAAGCACCTAAGGTTTGGTATGATAAGCTAAGACAATATTGCTTTCATGAGAATTTTTTAATTCAAGGGCTTATACATCTCTATTTTTTAAAAGATCAACCATTGATGTTCTTTTAGTTATAGTGTATGTGGATGATATATTAATCGCAGGGTCAAACAATCAACAAATTGAATAATTCATCAATCAGCTTAATGCCAGTTTTGCTCTTAAAGATTTAGGCTATTTCAATTATTTTCTAGGCATTGAGGTTGCTACAATAGCTGAAGGATTACACTTATCTAATACTAAGTATATTCAAGACCTTCTTCATAAAGCCAATATGGTTGACTGTAAAGGCAATAACACTCCTATGCTCTCTAGCCAAAAACTTTCCAAAGACAGTGGCAATGCCTTCTTAGATCCTTCTCTATATATAAGTCTAATTGGCTGTTTACAATATGTAATACACACTTGACCTGATACGTCTTATGTTGCAAATCGACTTACTTAGTTTTAATCTTCACCTATTGATATACATTGGTTGGCTTGTAAGAGATTGGTTAGATATCTTCAACATTCTCGTACCTATGGCCTTCAATTCTTCAAGTCTGGCAAACATGAACTTGATTTAGATGATAGAAAGTCAGTTGGAGCTTACTGTATTTATCTGGGTTCAAATATGATCTTATGGTCTTTAAAGAAGCATAATGTTTTTGCTCGATCTAGCATTGAATCAAAATATCGTGCCTTACCTGTTGCATCATCTGAACTAGCTTGGCTTCATTCTCTATTGCAAGAAATTCATATGCTACCTACCTCAGCTCCTATTCTTAAGTGTGATCACCAGAGTACTGCTTCACTTGCACACAATCTAGTGTTTCACTCAGGAATCATGTGATCAATAAGTTGTTAGAGGTCAGATATGTTCCTACAGGTGAGGAGATTGTAGATGCATTAACTAAGCCCTTATCTTCTCCTCAATTCAATTACTTTAGAACCAAACTGAATGTTCTTCCTCAAACCTTTCAACTTGAGGGTGAATGTTAAGGATAAATGTATCAAGAATGATAAGCAGAAACATAATTCTTCTCAACATGCATCAAATAGTACATATCATAGTTCAATTGAAGAAAATCAAGCTGAGCATGATTCCAGCTAACAACTCCACGTAGCAAACAAAGAATAGAGGCTCAGGATTGATGCATGCTGATTTGTTGAAGAGTATTGGTTTGTTATATTCTGAGTTGGTGACAACAGATGTAATTAGCATTGCTTGATAGGAAAACTGGTTTGAAGTTTGTTAAGAAGAAAAGCTGCTGTTAAAGTTGTTATATTCACAGCTTGTATAGTTGTAATTACCAGAGATCTAGGAGATTAGTTTTCGATACTCAAATGGTAGTTATAGAATATTCCAATTAGTTTAAATTTGTGTAAATAAGTAGTGAAGTTAACTTGTACATTTCAAAAAAATTAAGAAACGAAAATTTCAGATTTCTCTCTCTATTTTCTTCAGCTTTTCTTTGCTTTTTCTATTCAGACAAACATCTTAATGAACTTCATTTAGTAACTATCAAATTTTGAAGTTTCAGCTCTCTCTCTAGCCTCCACGGCCACACTAGGTTATTCTTCTCTCACCTTTCCTTGGTGGAACAACTAGAATATTGCATTTCCATAGCTTCTAGATAGAGAATTTGTAAAAAAATATGGGAGAATTGAATTGTATTTTCTGTGTTTTTTAATAGACTAGAGATAATAAATTATTTCTATTTTAACTTTAACACTCTCCTCAAACTCAAGATGAGAGCGAAAATGTCGTTTTAAGTTTGGAACTCAAACTGAATTGTGATGACTACTGGTTGAATATGCCATAGTTTGGAAATCAAACTAAATTCTGATGATGATCAGTTAGATATGTTATCATCAGCTTGAGCACGAAATTGCTAGCAAGAAACCGCGGGCGAGAAGACAAGTGATTGTCACAGGCGAGAAAACAAGAGATCGCCATGGAAAATCGCAGGAGAGAAAGAGACCGTCGCTGAAAACTGCAAGAGAGAGACAGTCACTGAAAACCGAGTGAAAATGCTAAGACAGAGGCAGATACTAGACTAAAAAGGTTAAGCATGCACCATGCAAAATGCAAAATGCAAAGAGAACCTTCAAACTAACTCTATACCACGTAGAAAATACGGAAGAATATGAATTGTATTTTTTTTGTATCTCTTAATAAATACATAGAGTATGTCCATATATAAGAGTGCAAGAGAAACCAAAATAAACTAGTGCTACTCTAATAAGAAATAGTAATGCTACTCTAATAATAAGAAGTTTTACCTTAATAAGAAGTACTGTTTAGTAAGACTAGAGATAATAAGTTATTTTCTATTTTAACTTTAACAATATTGAATAATTTTTTCAAAATATGCAGTTTTGAGTTGTTAAGTATTCAATTTCTTCTTCTGATTGTTGTTTTCAAATATGAAGTTTTGAGTCTTCATTTCTGCTAAAACTTTTTGTGGGTTTATTTATTTATTTATTTAATTTGCTTGAGGTAAATTGTAAGTTATTTTAGAATGATGGCTTGTTCTTGAGCTTGTTTCATGGCTAATGAAGTCAGCTCCGGCTGTGCTTCAGTTAATGAAGAATATAAGGATAAATAAATTGGGCATTGTTTGGTTTTGGTTAGAATTTATTGCAGAAAAGAGCTGTTTAGTTAAAAGTTTTGCTACAATTTTCTGTAAAGAAAAAGCAAATATTTATTGCTTTTGAAGGCCAACTTTTGCTTTCTTTTTTTTTCCTCTGAAACCAAATAGCAGATTAATAAGTTTCAACTTGAATTTCTTTAGAGAGATTATGTTAACAAACCAAAACTTGTAATAATTTCATTAAACAGCTCAAGGAATGCAAGTGTTAATTTAATTGTTATGCTATGTGTTGGTTCCTTGTTCTAAATTAAAGCATTTGTGATATGTTCTTAAACTTAATTGGTCTTGAGCTCGTCTATAGATTTATTTGAAACTGTTATTTTGTGTTTAAGCCTAATTTCCCATGTGTTGCAGGACAATATTATTTATTGGTCTATGTTTTAGATATTCTTCATTTTAAGTTTCTTGATTTTCAGTTTTTGGTTTACAAACATGGCTTGCATTATATTATTCAGAAAGATGAAGAGAATGATAGCTCTTGGTTTTGAGGGCTCTGCTAACCAGATTGGTCTGGCTAACATTACACCAGCTGGCCAAGGATTCCTCCCTTGAGAAGCTGCCCAACAATTCTCGAACATATCCTTCCACTCATCAAATCTGCTTTGAAAATTGTTGCAATAATTGCATGTCAAACTGATTGCCTCTTTTACACCAAGGGTCCTGGCATGGGATAACCGTTGCAAGTCGCTGCAGTTGTTGTTAGGGTTCTTTAACAGCT
Organism: Cedrela odorata; assembly: GCA_035584115.1. Taxonomy (NCBI): domain Eukaryota; kingdom Viridiplantae; phylum Streptophyta; class Magnoliopsida; order Sapindales; family Meliaceae; genus Cedrela; species Cedrela odorata. Next base: position 476,662 of record JAXCLQ010000007.1, on the reverse strand, counting down.
TTTGAAGAGGCCTATTTTTGCAGTTTTGTGTTGAATGTGAGTGGTGGGAATACTCAAGTAATTGTGTGTAGTGAGGGGCGATGCCAGATCCTCGAAGAAACTATTGATATTGCTCCGGGAAACTGTTTGGATAGGTTTGCTAGGATCTTGATTCTCGCCAATGATCCAAGCCCTGGATATAACATCGAACAGATATGTTAAATCAGTTGAGGTTGAATATGGTCACATTGTGTCTGTCTGAGACAAGTTCTTTATTCCATGGAAAAAAAATTGCTTCCCTTAGTATATAATGTATTATGATACTGATAGTACCCTAATGTTCCTGAGAACTAACAAAGTATTACCAAATTAAGATTTAAGTTTATGTTTTCCCGAAGTCTTTTCATATTTAGACAATCGTGAAATGGACATAGAGCAGTCGCACAGCTTGTAACTTGTCAACTACTCTATCTAAGATTACATAAATTGAATATGTTCTATATGCAGTGATTCAGAAAGCACTGCAGCATGCTTACACAAATTGCTTACACTTTTTGATTCCCATATTGTCACCATTGTTGGTTGCTACAATAAGTTTCTATCTTTTAATATCTTTATTTACTTTTACCATATTACATTTTCTAGTTAGTTTTGTTACCTGTCTCTGGACCTTTTCTCTCTGCCACTGTCCTTGCAAATTTAACTATTATTCTCACTCTCAAAGCTTTAGTCGGCCCATTTGCTGAATAGCACGGAGCATTAGCTTTTTAACATGCAATTGCTTCTTTTATGGTCAATATAATATATGCAGTTAGTTTTCATAATTAAGGCTTTTATAGGGGAAACTTCGTAGCTTTCTGTGTGAGCAGCTTTCTCTTGAATTTATTATGAGGAAATAATTTTACTTATCATTTCTGTTCATAATTTGCAGATATGAACTGTTCCTAGTTTATTTGTCAAGGGCACTTTCGCAGACTTATGATATTCCCTGCAGGCAAGTTGCAATATCTTATTTTTCCATCTCTTCATAAATCATTAACCGATTGTGTTTTTACGAGTGTTAGTGTACTATTTACTTAAGATCATATGTTACAGGAAACATTGTTCGCAATGCTTGTGAAGATTACGGAACATGCAATGGCATATTGCGACACAAAAGATGTTCTTATTGTTGGTGGTGTGGGTTGTACCGAGCGTTTGCAAGAGATGATGAGAACAATGTGCTCTGAGAGGTGTGGAAGGTTGTTCGCAACTGATGACTGGTATTGCATTGACAACGGAGCTTGTGGCTCATCAACGATCCAGTGGAGGACTCAACGTTCACCCAGCAGTTCAGGACAGATGAAGAAGTGCAAGCAGTCTGGGGGGAGAAAAAACTTGAATGAATGATCTCGTGGATGAAAGCGAGTAGATTTTCAGTTATGATCATTTAACGATGAATTCCCTCTTTGAAGTTTGAAAGTTGATTGAAAATGTATGTCAAGTTAAAGGAGAAAGCAATGCAATTGCCTTTACTTTGAGAATTTGAAAATGCACAAGAGAATAGAACTAGCATTTGTAAATTGATTATGATTTTGTTTTGGAAAGAGGTAAATGTGTTAAATTTAATTTGTAGAGGATAAATGATATAATTTCTAAACATGAGGGAGATAACTAGCATTTTGCTCTATGAAAATGTATAAATTCAATATTTTCTTAATTTAAAACACAATAATTTTCAGTCGGGCCAAGTTAAAATATTGAATTAATTCAAATGTAAATTTATTACTAATCAAACTATAAAATTATGTACAAATTTAAATAAATAAGAGATCTTGAAATATTTTTTAAAATATAAAGAGACAATGAGATATTAGAACAAATCATAAAGACATCAAACATTTTTTTTTCTTTGAGAATGTATTGCAAATTGAACAAAAATTTTAAGTAAACATTAAAATATCAATATCTAATATCACCTTAAGAATAATTATATTTGGGGTGTGAAGTTAAATGTTTCAGCCATTTTAATTCTGAAATAAGACTTGATAAAAGTAGTATTTAAATTCTTTTTGACATTAGTATAACATCAGGATTTTTATCAACTTGTGTATTGTATAATTGAAGTGATCAATGATGATACAATTAATATAAATTCCAATAATATTTTAGGAGTATATTTAATAATTTTGTTTATTGCAAATTGCTAGAAACCATATGAAAACATTATATAATATCATATATTACATTAAAAAAATAATTTTATGCCGAGGTTTTAACGGGTGTGAAAAATGGTTAGTGAGGTGTAGCTTAGATAATACCAAATTAATTCCCCATTAATTAAATACTAATACTATGCAAATTGACTCTATTTTTTTAATTTTATTTTATTCCAAATTGACAATATAAAAATATTTTAAATATATATATATATATATATTGATGTGACATAATCAATATGACATTATCATTAACCGAAACAAATTTTTTTTTATTTTTTTAATTTTTTATTTATGATAAACATTTAAAGAAAAGGTCATCCATTGTCACACATATTTTATATTATATATATATATATATATATATATACTGATGAGTCTCTTAAAATTTGGAGAGAATATTACAGCTTAATTTAGCTTTCTGTCACCGCTCTTAAATTCGAAGCTTTCTTCGTACTAATTTCAGATCCAAAAACTGCAAAAATGCAGCCACAAATCCTTTCCACGAAGCTGATAAAGCCAGCAAATCCAACTCCTTCTCACCTTCGCAACCTGAAAATTTCATCCATCGACCAGTTTCATCCTCCCTTGTATGTCTCCCAAATCTTCTGTTACCCTGCAGAAAACAAACACGATACAGCCAAGAACACGGAAAGAACCAAGCATTTGAAGAAATCTCTTTCGGAAATTTTAACCATCTTTTACCCATTTGCCGGAAGATACATCAAAGAGAATCTCTCAATCGACTGTAACGACAATGGAGTAGAATTTTCAGAAGCAAAAATAGCAAGCAATCTCGCTCCGTTTCTTGAAAACGATGCTGACAGTAAGCAACTCGTTCCTTTTGTTCAGTTTCAAACGGAGTCCAATTCCAGTCCGTTGGTATCAGTTCAATGTAACATGTTTGAGTGTGGAGGATTAGTCATCGGTGTGTGCGTTTCTCACAGAATTGTTGACGCCACCTTCTTCTCCAAATTCTTAGACGACTGGGCTACTGCTTCGAGAGTTGGGATCCACCAACTAAATCATCCAAAATTTAACTTATTTTCTGTTCTACCCGCCAGAGAAATGGTGCCTGAAAACAGGTATTTGCCTCCATTCAAGACTGGATTAAAGATAGCATCAAAGACATTCGTTTTTACTCGTTTGTCATTATCGAATCTGAGAAATATTTCCAAGCTTTCCAGAGGGATAAAACAAGAGCCTACGCGGCTGCAGTTTGTCACAGGAGTTATATGGAAAGCTCTGATCAGAGTAGCTGAAGCCAAACATGGGAAGTTGCGGCCGTCCGTCGTAGCTCACATGCTAAACCTGCGGCGGAGGACGAAGTTGCCAATATCGCATAACTGTTGCGGAAACCTGATCAGGCCGGTTATCGCCAGGTTTACGCCGGAGAAGAAGACTAACAATAAGTTAGAGTTTCAGGATTTGGCCTTCCTCCTTGGCGATGCAATAAAGAACGTCGAGAATGAGTGCACAAAAGTGCAAAATGGGGATGATTTTTTCTCGATGGTGAACAATGCATGGAGAGAAGCGAATGAAGAATTCGACAGAGAAGAAATAGATGCATATTTTTTTACAAGTACTCGTCGGATGCCATTTTATTTAGATTTTGGTTGGGGAAAGCCTGCTCGAACTAGCCATGTGCAAGCTGAAGTTGAGATGATTGTGCTAATGGATACTAGAGATGGTGATGGGATTGAGGCAAGAATTTGTTTGGATGAAAGTGACATGCAATTTTTTCAACAAGATCCAGACATTGTTGCTTTCACTTCCAAGGAAGAACAACATGATCATCGTCCAATGTTTTTGCGTTCAAGATGTTGAAAAGTTAATTCTTGAATGGCAATATTTGTGTTTTCTTTTGATAATAAATTCATATATTACACAGTAATTTTATGTGCTGTTTGTCAGTTTGTAATTAAATTTTAAAGAGAGTTTCACTTTAGTATGCCTTAAAAGAAAAGCACTCGTAACTTCTTATCTATTTTCATTTCAGAATGTTCCTAAAGCAATTTATTACGGTAATCGCGAATAGTGATGGGCGGTATCGGATATCTGTAGAGACTATTGATATTGTTAAGAAGAAGCTGGTTCTTCAATATGACTTGGTAGCCCTTGTCTGTAGCCCTTGCCAGGGCTTGTTGCATCAAAGAAAAAGCAGAGGACTTGCATAAAAAATTACCCAAGCTGAGTGACTCAATAATTTGTAACAATAACAAATAGTACATGACATCTCACTAGACACATCATCACAATGAGCTGTATTTTCTTCATTCTTCCTAGGGTTTCTTGCCTTAGACCCATATAAATGAATCGATCATTGTATTATGTTTGTGTGCTGAAATATAAGAAAACATTCTCCTTTGGCAGTTGGTTCATTTTGCAATCATTATTCTTAACATTTCACTTGGTATCAGGGCTTTCAGGTTACCCAAACAATGGTTAATAGTGCAACACTTCTAGCTTTTACAGCCAATACCATAGCATCAACACACATAATGCCATAAGCAAATCTCTCATTCACCGTACTAGTGAAACTTGATAGACACAATTTATTGATTTGGGAAACTCAGATTATGCTAAGAATTCGTGGCAATGACCTTGAGGGTTACACTGATAGATCGAAACAAGCACCAAACACATAATATCTCAGTTGGTGAATCACAACATTATGACTTCATACAACCCAACATATCTCCAATGGATGAAGTAAGATCAGCTCCTTCTTAGATGATTGTTGTTCACTATAATGAGACTCTGCTTCCTTCACTAACCAATTGTAGCAACTCTAAAGATCTCTGGGATGCAATCTCTAAGATGAATTCCTCTCAATTACGTGATCGTACCATACAGTTGAATAATAAACTCCAAACTACCAATAAGGGATCTCATACCATGGTTGATTATTTCACCAAAATGAAGATTTTCACAAATGCACTGACCATATCTAGAAAATATGTCAGATGAAGACTTGGTTGAATACATGAGGGGGGTGTTAAGAAGAGGCTAATTCTTTAATATAACTTGGTAGCCTTTGCATGTAACCCTTGCCAAGGCTTGTTGCAGCAAAGAAAAAGCAGAGGACTTGTACCTGTTGGTGTGCCTTACAATAATGTGAAGCAACAGACTTGCATAAAAAATTACCCAAGCTAAGTGACTCAATAATTTGTAACAATAGTAAATAGTACAAGACACCTCATTAGACACTTCATCACAATGAGCTGTATTTTCTTCATTCTTACCTTTGACACATATAAATGTATTAATCATTGTATTATGTTTGAGCGCTGAAATTAAAAAAAAAAACATTGTTCGTTGTCAGCTGATTCATTTTGCAATCAATATCCTTAAAATTTCACTTATATTACTGTAGAAAACTGTAATACCCCAAATCCAACAAACATCGCGCATGTCGAACTAGGACACAACTCCATATGCATGTACAAAACTTTACAATTACAGTTTTTTCAACTAAAAAAACTTCATTATTAAAAAAATTAATAAATCAAAATTTGAATAAGCTCAAACAACATAATCCAATCAAACTAAAATAAAATCTTAAAATAATCTCCAAGATACAATTTTAAGAATGAGATAAATGCATTAGAAAATCCTTCATTGTCTATAACATAAATAAATAAGTACTCAAATGCTATCCTCTAAATAAAGCTATCACACTTACCACTCCAAACAATTTATTATGCAAAATGTAAATGATGAGAAGTGAGTTGTTAACTTGGTAAGTAATGCCATGTATATTATATGCATGGGTTTTCTTATTTTAGGAAGGGCAAAAAAATTCACAAGCCCTTTATATTCAAAATTATGCAAAAATATAATTTTCAATAATTCTTGAAGTAAACAAAAGATTAATGTTTATAATCTTTTATAATAATACATGTTGAATAATAATTCATAAAATTAAATACGAAAACTTATAAAATATCAATTATGGAAAACATATTTAAATTGCTTATGTCATATAGTATCATTTGTATTTTCGGTGACCCGGCTAATAATAGAATTAAATAGTGTGCATAATCAGAACAAAATATTCATTGGTTTAGAGAGATAGATATATTGAATAGTCAATCAAAATCAAAATAAGAATCAGAATACTATGGACAGATGAGCCAAAATATTTAATTTCAATTAATTATAGAATAATCATTTAATAACATAATGACATGTATTGATTTACTAACAAAATATTTAACACATTTTACAATTAAATATTGACTTTTATAAAACAATTAATAAAACATTTTACAAATAAGTTTTGTAACATATAATTAAAAATTTTCAAGTTGTAAGAATTCGTAACATAAATACATTTATCAAATAATAAAATATTTTTCAAGCATTTGAGTCAAGAAATTTATGCTATAAAATATTTTTATAATGTAAAAACAACCCAATATATCATGAGTGAAATTACTTACCTCAAATCACACTAAGGTCTTAAGCTACCTCTAAATGCAGTTTTAAGGTTTCCAACTTCCTATAATAACAAATTATCTCATTATGGACACTTAGATTACCACATAAATAAATCTTTTAGAATTTAATTATGTCTACACTACATGTTTACTTACCCTAAATAAAACCTTTTACATTTTGGAATTTTTTACTTTTAATATATACACTAGATCAAGCTAAATATATATAGATATACTAAACACACCTAAAGTTATTATGTATAAAAATTTCATAGAATTTTAAGTTTAGAAAGATTTTTAAAATAATAGATTTTTCAAACAACAGTAACCTATCCAGATTATTTCTAAATTGCAGATTACTCAATAAAAAGATTTATAACTATTTAAATATGTTTTTAAAAATTCTGAAACTTTTAGAGAAACTAGTAAGCACATGGATAAACCATCACACCAAGTTTCTTAATTTTTAAAGGTCATTTGATATTTCAAAATAAGAAATATTTAAGATATCATGAACCTGTCCAGATTATTTCGGAATTGCGGGTTACTCAATCAAAAATTCATGAATATTTAAATATATTTCTAAAAATTCAGAAATTAATAAAAAATAGTAAACATACGGATAAAATGTCATATAAAATTTCGTCATTTTTTAAGATCGTTTGATATTTCAAATAATAAATATTTTACAATAAATTTATAAAACTCATAAAATTTATGATTGCAAGGGCTAACTTCAATTTTTTTATTTATAAAATGGAATTCTTGTCTGATTTAAATAAAACAAAATTCTTGTCTTATTACATGTGGATTTATATTATAAAATTTTTATAAATAATCACGAGAATTTACATTAAAAAATTTCTATAGGCATTATGCTAAGCAAATACTATAGAGTTATAATTCAAACAATCCATCATTGTATTATAGGTTAAACAAAATATGGTTTTTCATTAATAATAAATTAAAGAACTCTTTTTGACTCTCTCCAATGATACAACATCGAGCGGTTATGCTAAATCAGTTGAGGTTGAATATGGTAACATTGTGTCTGTCTACGACATGTTCTTTATTCCATTGAAAAAAATTTGCTTCCCTGAGGATATAATGTATCCTGAAACTGATAGTACCCTGATGTGCTTGAGAACTATTGATGTATTACCAAATTAGGATTTAATTTTGTATTTTCCGGAGGCCTTTTCTGCTTTAGATAATCATAACATGGAAAAAGAGCAGTCGTGGCTTGCAACTTGTCAACAACTCAATCTAAGATCACGTAAATTGAATATGTTCTATTTGCAGTGATTAAGAAAGCACTGCAGTGTCGTACACAAATTGCTATCACTTTTTGATTCTCAGATTGTCACCATTACTGGTTGCTACAACAAGTTTCTATGTTTTAATATCTTTATTACCATATTACATTTTCTTAGTTTCCTTACATGTCTCTGGACCTTTTCTCTCTGCCACTGTCCTTGAAAATTTAACTCCTATTCTCACTCTCAAAGCTTCAGTTGGCCGATTTGCTGAATATATAGTTCTAGAGCAATAGCTTTTTAACATGCAATTGCTTCATTTGTGGTCAATATAGTATATGCAGTTAGTTTTCTAATAAGGAGAGAGTAAGATATTAGACCAAATCGTGAAGACATCAATAATTTTTTTTCCTTCGAGAATGTATCGCAAATTGCACGAAACATTAAGTAAAGATTAAAATATCAATATCAAATATCACCTTAAAAATAATTTTATGTTGACGTTTGGGTTTGAAGATAAATATTTCAAGAAACCATCTTAATTCTTAAATAAGACTTGATGAATGTAGTATTTAAATTCTTTTTGACATTAGTATATTTGAAGACATCAAGATTTTTATCAAGTTGTGTATTATATAATTGAAGGGATTAATGATGTTAAAATAATATAAATTCCAATAATTATATTAGGAGTATTTAAACTCTTTAATAATTTTGTTTATTGCAAATTGCAGGAAACGGCCATATGAAAACATTAAAAAAAAAAAAAAAAAAATTGATGCTGAGGTTTCATGAAGTTTAAAGTTAACCATAAACATCAAGATCTTTATCAAGTTGTGTGATGTATTTGTCACCTTTTGGTGGAGAAAGCTTAGAAAGTGAAAATGGTTAGTGAGGTGTATCTTAGACGAAATGAAATTAATTCCCCATTATTTAAACACTAATACTATATATGCCAAGAGTATATTGACTCTAATGGTTTTTTAATTTTATTGCAAATTGACAAAAAGATAATAATGCTTTAATATATTGATGTCTTCATCCCTTATTGGTGGAGGGAAGTTGACTTTTATTCATTTTCAATCCTAGTATTTTGCAAAGAGTATAAAATTATAAATTATTTATATATTTTTTTGCGAAAATTGCAATTAAGAGTTTCTTTTAATATATTTTCATGACTTGTACTTCAAATTGAATAATACTATGTATATATATATATAAATTAGTTATACAAAACAGTTGTATAAAAATCAATGCTCCAGTAAAGATCTCTCATATGTAAAGTGTAAACTTTTTAAAGTTTGAATAATACTATATATGTAAACATTTTTTTATTATTATAAACATTTAGAGAAAAGGCCATCTATTGACATACACATTTTATATTATATATATATATTGAAGAGTCTTTTTATAATTTCGGGAGAATATTACAGCTTAAATAGATAAAATCTAAAGAAACTGTGGAAAGCAATTTGTTCGACAAGAAAAGGTTCGAAGAGAAAGTTAAAGAGAAAATTTATAAAAAAGCATAGTGATCTTATTGTAAGTTTTATTAATTATTTTTCAGAATAATATACTTACAAAACGTACCTACAAATATATTTACAAGGATCAGAAGAATCTAGAGAGAATTAATTACTTAATGAGTAAGCAATACAGAAAAATTTAATTGGCTAATTTCCTGTAACAACCTTGCCAACTTGACTCAACGACTTCTAACAAATTATGCCAACTTGTCAACTTGACTGCCAAGTCAGCTATTCTATTATGTTTTTCTCTTATCCCCCAAGCTTGTGTTAAAAATAAGAAAACTAAGGAAATGGCAGAGGTTTGGTTAAGATATCAGCCAACTGCTCTTCACTAGCAACATATCTAATGTCCAAAATTTCACTTAAAACTTTGTCCTTGATAAAGTCTACGCCAAGCTTAATGTTTTTAAAATGAGCATGAAAGACTAGATTATGAGCAAGGGTTATAGCACTTTGATTATCACACCATAAAACTGGAGAAGTAGAAAGAGTGAAACATAGTTCATGTAGAAGAGAAATAATCCAAGAAATTTCAGTAAAAGCAACACCGAAAGCTCTATATTTACTCTCAATACTAGACTTGGAAATAAGTTGCTGTTTCTTTGAAGACCAAGACACCAAATTACTACCAAAATAAATAGCATAAGCTTTTACTGTGTGACAATCATCAAGATTACAAGCCCAGTCACTATTTGCAAAAGCTTGGATTTCAAATTATCCACCAAAAGAAAAGTACATACCATAAGATGAAGTTGCCTGAAAATAACGAATGATACTCTTACAAGTTTGCCAGTGTGCAATAGTAGGTGAGGATAAAACTAACTTAATTTATTAGTGAGAAAGCTAATTAAGTCTAGTAAGTCTAACATATTGCAAACCACCTATAAGGCTTCTATAAAAGGAGATATCAAAAAATGGATCACAAGTAGACTTGGACAACTTAAGCCCCTAAGTCATGGATATACTTGGCTTCAAGAGAAGATGTAGAAGATACTGAAAGAATAAAATCTGTCTGAAAAAGAAATTGATGTTCATCAAAGATCACACTTCGAGCAATGTACATTCTTCTTGATGAATGCAACCATTTATATTCTTCATGAAGAGGATTATAACCTAAAAGGTATATTTTAAAGAATGAAAGGTAAGTTTATGAGTGTTATAACACTTGAGATAAGGGTAGCATGCAAAACCGAAAACATTATGAAAAGAATAATGTGGTTGATAGTGATGTTGCTTTTAAAAAGGAGAAATATCTTGTGGAACAGATGTAGGTAACCTATCGATAAGATATACTGTAACATGAAAAGAATACTACCAATATTGATGTCAGGCTTTGACATGCTTTGAACCTCCATTCATGACAACCGCCACAAACTCTTATAATACACCCTATATACTTAGAATGTATCAAAAGAGTCTGTAAGACTTTTTTTAATCTTGTAAATCATAAAACCTAAAAAAAATTTATAAATCAATAACCCCTATCCATGAGATTATTATCAAAGAATTGATCATTCATGATTAATTCATCCAAAACACATATCAAATAAATAAAATATTATTATCATGAGAATCATTCCCAGTCGGATTGAACTTACATAAACATTTATATAAATCATTTAGTTTACAAATACATTACAAAATTCAAATAACATTATTTAGTGGGACAAAATACAAATACGAGTTAAGAGAAGCCTACCTAGAGCGTCGAAGGTTCTCTACGGCCATATTAACCCGACTAATGCTAAGGCGCCTAACCTGAAAACTGAAATGGGTGAGGGGTGAGTATACGAATATATTCAACGAGTAAATAAATATACACATATATACATACATGCATACACATTTTCAAAATCTAGATGTTGAGATTTACTTTACAACATATACTCAAAAAAATATATACATATTCATTTAATCCAATAATCAGAAAATAATTCATTTAATCCAATAATAAGAAAATAGTTTATAGGTCTGCATATAAATTTAAATAACCAAATTGGGCTAACCATCCTTTCTCGACTGCTACTTTGACCGAGATAACTTCGAAAACTATCAATGAGTCTTTCATGCATAAAACCTTATGCAATTCTTATCAAATAGAAAATTATTTCCATGCTTTATAAAATCATTTATTTTCTACAAAATATGCATTTATAAAATCATGCCCGTCTCTCTGATGTTGGCCTCAAGTAGTCACTCAGTGACACGAATGACTGTTTTCGTAACATTTGTCAAATCCAAGATATTCTTATCAAACTGCCAAAACTTTTCATAGGGTATTTATATATCTGCGCATCTATACATGGCTCACAATGACCTTGTCATCGACATTCTTTCTTATACCAGCTTCACTACAGCTTCATTCACCTATGCGGCCTCTCAATATGTTCGTCTATAAGTTACCTACTTGTAGTTACAGTAAATAAAAAGACCTACTAGCTTTACAATAATATTCGACCTACCAACCTCCTCACCAATATACATGCAGATATCAAATCAATTTCAAGTCAATAATCAAATCATATAAATTAATCTTGCCTCTAAGGCCATTTCAGCATGTATATAAAATAAATTGTCAACAGTAAACCAAATAAACATTTATCCCAATATTATGTAAAACAAATATAAACAAATTAATTTTAAATTTCCTTTAACATGAAAACCGTTTATTTAGCACACAAGTATACATATATGTATAATACACATATAAATACATATTCATGTATATAATAATTTACTCACTACAAGGGGAGGGTAACCACTCTCACTAATGATTTTTGTGCCCTTTAGGTTCTTATCTTGGGTTCTCGAAACCTAATACCACACATGCATATAATAATGAACTCCACGATTCAAATGATTAAACTTAAAGGCACAAAATGTAATGCTCGTGAAAAACATGGCTAAAATCTTTTAGTTTGATACATTTTACATTTCTCGAGGCTTAACTAACAGATATCTTTTATTTGATTTCCAACAATGAAATTCTATGACCGACTTATTCTAATTTCACATTTCTATTTACAACGGATATACATATTCCAAACCAACTACTCATATTATGCCAAATACTACAATCCACATTTCAAAAGTTATATATCACATATTTAACTATCAAATACTCCAATTAACCCAAATTAACATAATCTATTATTTCCTATGCAAAAGTCAAAGGAAATCCCAAATAAACAGTAAATCTCTAAATTTCAGCATGTTCAAAATCTCAAAATCAAATCTATAACTGGTTAATAAACTACTGGTAACCTGTAGAAGTTCGTAGAAACCTTTGATTATTTATTAAACAGAAAATCCCCAAGTCTTATTAAAACCCTAACTTTTTTACTTCCTCTTGTTTCTAGTCCAAATTGGCACCATATCGAAGAGGGAATGATGGGTAATCACTTGGCAATATAAATTTGCAAGAATAAATCAAAGATTTGAAGAAATCTTGAGAGAATAAGAGAGACAAAGAGAGAAAAACATTTTCTAGAGAGAGGAAGAGTAATACGAATAAAGAACATTGAAGAGTTAATTCCCTCTCATGGGTATTCATAGAAATAGGTAAAAAGACCAAATTGCCCTTAAGAAGTCTTAGAAATTTAGAAACTGCCTATCGAATTTGTTACCCAAATTTGCCTAATGTATCAATATCTTTTGGCTTAGGTATCGATACATTTATTAAAATTCAATATTGTAAGTTTCTTCGACACAATGTATCAATACATTTGCCTTTATGTATCGATCCCTTTGAAATGTATCGATCCCTTTGAAATGTACCGATATCTTTTATGAAGTATTGATCCGGTTTATCTTGTAATTATTTTCAAACTTTCTATTTTATAATGTATCGGTACTTTCTTCACACGTATTGATATGGTCGACTTTGCAAAGTATCGATCATTTCTTCATAGGTATCGATTCGTGTTGAATATATCTATCTTCATACTCAATGTATCAATCTGTTTGGCTTAAACATACAATTCTCACAAAACTTTCTAACTAAAACCAAATATTTTATAGTACCAATTCTATTTTCTTTCTGAGGGCTCCGTCCCTACTCCTCGGCAAAGGTGCTGTCCTTTTACCCCGCTCACTAACTGGCTAGCGAGATCACCGTATATGTAAGCGTATGGTGACATACAGAAACTCAATTTATGCTAAACCCAAAAATATTCAATACACTCATACCGTGAATCTAATTTAAGTTCAACTAAGCCTCAATAACGTGTCAACTAACTATGAACCGTGCATGTGTGAAAATAAAAGTCATTCAACAACTTTTAACCCTTAGAACGTAGGGTTTACATACTAAGCTCCTAAAAAATCTTCTCTTAAAGAACATAAATTAAAATCTCACATAAATCTCATACATTTATAGCTTAGGCTTTCTTCTTGGCCAACGAATTCTAATACTTAAAATCAATCCTTATAAATCTCTTAAAAACAAAACCCAAAATAGGTCCATAATCGAAAGCCATTTAATACAATTTAAGATTATAACTAGGATAAATCCTTTCATAAAGATTACAAAATTTATACATAATACAATCACATGAAATCGAAATAATAGTCTTAAATATTTTCCTAACCTTTCTTAAATCATAAATGATCATAAAAAAGAAATATTAAAGAAAGCAAAAATACATTTCATGACTCAATTTCAAACCTCAACATCTTGCTTTCCACTTAAGATATGCATTAACATTCTTAAAAGAGACTTTACTATACTTTCACAATGAGAATAAATCAAAACGTCATTTCTTAGGGTTTACAATTGAAATGGCATGGAAGCTTGAGCAAGTAAGGTTAAACCTAAATTAGCTATGCTTCTATGTTTTCGTTTAACCACCTTATTTTGGTGGTGAGTATGAGGACAAGTGTATCAAAATTGAATGCCACTTTGTATGAGCTAGGTAGTAAAAGCTAAGTACTCATCATCTGAATATGATTTTACAAATAGCTAAAATTGAATGAAAGTTTGAAGGGTTTCAAATTTAAGTTTGAGTGGAAAATTCTAAGTATACCGACTGTAATCATCAACAAACCTAATGTAGTACCTAAAACCAAAAGTGGACAAAGTTGAAGAAAGACTGCAGAGATCAATGCATATAAGTTCTAATGGCTTTGTGCTTTTAATACTTGATTTATGAAAATGCAAACAATGATTCTTACCTAACTGACAAGCATTATGGAACTTAAGCAAAGAAGTTTTATTTATTGTATTTGACAAATTACATGCATCCAATAAAAGTATTCAAACCCTAGGATTTGAATAGGGGAGTGCAAAAACAATTTCGGTTTCATTATAATTGTTAACTTATTCAACAATTTAAAAATAAATAAATGCATATCACGATTTTATTAAATTATTATACAAATAATATGATAAATTAAGTTAAATAAAATATTATAAATGCATTAATTAATTATTTATGTATAACTCAAAGAATAAAGAGTGCTCTCTTTAATAAATTGTTTGCTAAATCAAATATAAATATGTTTTACGTAAAAATTACATTTGCACAAATTTAGTAATAGATTTCAACAACACGTGCTGTGTTCAACTCGAAGTGTTTATTTAAAATTAATGAAATTATTTTTTTCGTAATTTTAATGAAAAATTTCAAATGTTACAGTTTTATTAATTGAATAATTTATTGAATAATAATTTTAATAGAAAATTTCAAATGTTATGGATTTATATTCATTTTACTTTTAAAAAATAAATTAAGTTAAATAAAATATTTAAAATAAATTATATTTTTATATATGTAGTTCAATGGTTAAGAACTTATATTTGAACATGAGGTGGAGTTCAATTTTCTTGGTTTGAAAAATAAAATTTTATTTTCAAAATTGAATCAGTTCATTAGTTTGGTTCCGATTTCATAATCTTTAGAACCAGAACATACCATAAAAAAATCGGTTCTTGAATTTTTGAAACCGAAACCTATCTTAAAAGAATCAGTTCTGGTTAGGAACTTATTTTTTTGTTTCGGTTCCTTGGCGGTTTTGGGTAGAACCAAAATCGCTGCACATCCTTAGATTTGAATGACTAGATCTTTGATGATACACATTAACTAAAGTTGAGTTATTAACAACAAAACTAAGATATTAGTTATAAAAAGACAATGAATACTTAGAAAACTTAGAGGAACAACATAAAAGACATTGTGAAATATGAGGAGTTGATGAAGAAATGATATTAGAACTATAAGTATTGCACACAAACTTTTTTACATGTGGAATTTGCACTATAGAAGGAACCTTAAAAAGAGAGCATTGAAACTGGAGATACTTAGCTAGTATTTAAAAACTGAACAATTATTGACCTATAGAGCTCCCTTATAACCACTCCCATTAGTAGCACAATTTCCATTCTTTTGTCCTTAATATAGCAACCAACACAAAAAAACTCAATAATTATGTCATTTTCAACAAATAAATGAGAATATTAATCAAGTTCTTTTAGATTTTTGGCACATAAAACATGTTTTTCAAGAGAAGAGTAGGATTAAAAGGATAACAAGAAGAATTAGATACATTTTTAAGACCTCGCATAGCAAAAAAAATATGTGTTAAGATCAAGCCATCACCATTTCCAATTATCAATTTATCTAAACTTGTAAACTTACCTTGGATGGCTAGATTGTTGAGATTATTAGTCAAGTGATGATTATTATCACTATCCAAATTGAGCTTCAAGCCCTTCGTACTTCATGCAATCTAAACACTAACCATCCCGAAACCAACCCATTTGCACATAAAGGATCTTCACATCCACATACCTCTCAGTCTCATGCTAGCAACCCACCTCATCAACATTTTAACTTATCCTTTCCCTAATTTGATGGAGATGACCCCACTGGTTGGGTTTACAAAGCTGAGCAATATTTTGAATTCAAGGAAATTTTGCCT
Source organism: Cedrela odorata (assembly GCA_035584115.1). Taxonomy (NCBI): domain Eukaryota; kingdom Viridiplantae; phylum Streptophyta; class Magnoliopsida; order Sapindales; family Meliaceae; genus Cedrela; species Cedrela odorata. The sequence goes on along the minus strand of JAXCLQ010000007.1, from coordinate 460,337 downwards.
GACTAATAAGTTTAGCTATCCTTCTTTCATTTAGAAGGGATTGCCCTTCAATGGCACCGATGGCTAACAAAGTTTCAAGGGCCACTCACTTGGAATGAATTCGTCAAGGTTGTACTCCTTCGTTTTTGGCCCACAAACTACGAAGACCCATCGAAAGCTTTGACATGACTCAAGCAAACCACAATCATTGCAGCATATTTAAAAGTCTTTGAGAGGCTTTCACACCATGTCGACGGCCTACCTGAAAGGTTCTTAATCGGTTGTTTTGTTGTAGGGCTCCGGGGACGATATCCGTATTGACGTAAAGATTAAACAGGCTTATACCTTGACAGATGCGATTGGAGTAGCTCGACTAATTGAAGAACGAAACCAGTTACAAGGGAAGCCCACACAACTAGCCTATTTCCCACCTATCATTGCAACACTGAGGGTAACGGTCAACCAATAGTAGATGTGCTTGGACTACCCGCAAACCAGTACGTAATTCAAAGTTCCAATTTTCCTCCAGCAACCTTTTGTAGAATCACTAACCAGAAAGCATGGGAGCATCGAGAGAAGGGCCTATATTACTATTGTGATGAGAAGTTTGTTCTAGGCCATCGTTACAAACAACCCCAACTATTTATGATTGAGGATATCCATCAGGCAAACATTGAAGAAACTGAGGACAGTCTAACAGAAGCAATAGACCCCGTTGACATACCAAAAATTTTTTTTCATACGATTACAGGTACTTCGCACCCACAAACTATACATGTGATAGGCAAGCTGAAGAACAAGACTGTAGTTGTGCTTATAGACAGAGGCTGCACCCATAACTTTATTAACCAAGCTATTGTCTCCAAGTTTGGATTTCTAGTGAATCGAAGCAAGAAGTTCTAGGTCACTACTGACTATTATATTCTTCATGTTGCAACATGTCAGTTGATATTGGGAGTACAATGGCTTGAAACTCTCAAGCTTAGAAAGATAAATTATAAGATACTTACCATGAGCTATAAAGAAAATAGAAGCACCCACACTCTCCAAGAACTGAGACAAGCCAACATTAAAACGTTGACTGATAAGGAATTCCATAAAATGCAAAGTCTTGGACTGTTATTCCAAATAACTTCTTTAAACAGTGGCAACCAAGAAAAATAGTATCTACTTGAGATGTGTCAACTCTTGGCTGAATTTTCACATGTGTTTGAACCGCCTACTAACTTGCCTTTAAGATGACCACCCACTGACTTGCCTTCAAGATGATCCCATAATCATCACATACTATTATTACCCAATGTAGAACCCATGAGTGTAAGGCCATACTGGTATCCTTATTACCAGAAAGCCGATATGGAGAAAATGGTAAAAGAGCTCTTACAATTGGGGTTAATACGGCCAAGCAATATCCCATTCTCTTTACCCGTTTTGTTGGTAAAAAAAACTGATAGAGCTTGGTGATTCTATGTAGATTACCAAGCCTTGAATGATACAATCATAAAAGATAAGTATTACATTTCGGTAATCAATGAATTATTGGATGAGCTTTATAGATCCAAATATTACTTTAAATTAAACCTACGGTTAAGATATCATCAAATTCATGTGCAAGAGAATGATATCTCTAAGACAACATTTCGAAAACACGAAGGGCATTACGAATTTGTAATAATGCCATTTGCCCTCACAAATGCCCTAGTAAATTTCCAAAGTCTCATGAATGATCTCTTTTGTTCTTACCTTTGAAATTTTATTTTGGTTTTTTTTTATTATGATATTTTAGTATTCTTAAAATCATAGGAAGACCATCTTGCACATTTGCAAATTGTTTTAAAAATTTTATCCACTAACAATTTGTTTGCAAAGGAGTTGAAATGTTGATTTGGCATTTTGCAAGTTGAATATTTAGGTACATAATTTCAAAGCAAGGGGTGTTAGTTAATCCAACCAAAATACAAGCTATCACCGAGTGGCTTATACCAAACACGACAAAAGGAGCCTGTGGATTCCTCGGACTAGCAAGTTACTACCGAAAGTTTATTCTTCACTTTAGAAGTATAATAGCTCCGCTAACTCGACTCTTGTCCAAGGGTGGATTCTACTGGAATGAAGCTGCGGAGGCAGCCTTTAAACAACTAAAAGAGGTATAACTTCGCCACCGATTTTTGTGCCTATTGGATTTTTTTTAAAAAAAAATTGTGATTGAATGTGATGCTAATGGAATTGGAATTGGAATTGGTGCAATCCTATCACAACAATCCGCACCGACCAAAGAAGCCTTAAATATCTACTAGAGCAATGAATTACTACACTGACATAGACTCGATGGCTACCAAAGATACTTGGTTACAAATACGAGATCGAGTATAAAAAAGGACCTGAAAACCAAGGAATAAATTCATTGTCCCACATAGTGAAATTTAACTTTGTGTTCATTTTTGCACCTCATCCAGACTTGTGGCTAGAACTTCAAAGAGAAGTCTAGTAAGATCCATTTTATGAAGAAATAAAATCAAATGACCAATTACTCCAACAAGATAGAATACGGTTTCAAAAGTGTAAGGTTCTTTTAAGTCAAATTCGACCTTAATTCCAAAAATAGTAACTGATTGCCACTCATCACCAATCAGTAGGCATTTTGGATTTCATAAAACACTCGCTTGTATCAAGTGCAATTTTGCTTGGTCAAACATGTAACAAATGGTAAAAGAATTCTTGCAACAATTTGATGCTTGTCAACTCTTCAAGATTGATTGCATGAAACCAGTGGTGTTGTTTCAGTCGCTGCCTATTCCAACATGAATGTGGACCGACGTGTCAATGGACTTCATGAGGGTTTGCCTACATCTCACAGACATACTGCTATCATGGTCGTCATTGATAGCTTGACAAAATATGCCCACTTCATAAGCTTTAAACAACCATTTACTATAGTAACTATAGCCAAAGTCTTTATTGTTAATGTTGTTCGGTTACACGGCATTCCAACATTAATTGTTAGCGATCGGGACAAGGTATTTCTCAACACCTTCTGGTAAACATTGTTTCAACTCTAATGAACCAAGCTGTTTATGAGCTCAAGTTACCATCCTCAGTCTAATGGCTAGATCAAAGTTGTAAATTGAACTTTGGAGCAATATCTATGATGCTTTGTTGGAGACTAGCCACAAAAATGGGTTGAATGGATTTCTTAGGTATAATTTAGCTATAACACTTCCACTCATTCCTCTACCAAAATGACAACATTCAAGGCTATATAAGGCATTCCACCTCTAAGTTTACTAGCTTATGTTCCAGACACCTCTTGCATCCAAGTAATTTATGAGTATTTGCGAAAAAGGGATACCATCCTTCGTGAGCTGTAGCACAATCTCACGCTAGCTCAAAATTAAATGAAGTGCCATGCTGACCAACACTGATGTGAGACATTTTTTGAGGTAGGCAACCATGTTTACTTGAAGTTACAGCCTTATCAACAATCAACGGTGGCCTTTCGAAACTCTATGAAACTTGCTCCACGTTTCTTCGAACCTTACCAAGTTATCGAAAAGATGGGATCCATAGCATACAAATTGGCGTTACCTCCTAGCTCTCAAATACACAATTTATTTCACATTAGTTTGTTATGCAAACACCTGGGACCAGTCGCTCCAACTTTTTCTTAACTTCCTCTTGTTTCAAAGATTTCCACCCTCCTTCTGCAACCCGATGCCATTTTGGAATGGCATGTTGTTCGCAAGGGTATATACCATCTCAAGTTTAAAATACTGGTCAAATGGGTTAGAGCACCAATAGAAGACGCCACGTGGAAGAACAAGTGACACTTCCACAAAACCTATCCCAATTTCGTCCTCAAAGACAATGATCATTTAAAGGGGGAGAAGATGATATGTGTAACTTAGCATGAATGCATGTAAACATGAAAAGCAAGGCTACATGGAGCTTAGCCAAATTATCAAATTAGTTAGTTTTGAATAAGTTAAGTTATTCTAAGTTTGTTTTGATTAGTGACTTAGTGGTTACTTGATGCATGGTAGTAGTTATCTGGTTTTTTTAACATTACTGTTATTTCTTTAACGTGTGTAAAAACTATATAAGTCTTAACAACTTTAATAAAAGGCAGAGTTTATCTTACAACAAATTTCTTGCCTTTTCAGAAATTCTTATCTCTTTCCTTTAATCAAACATATTATATTCTAAATACCCTTCAAGTACCTGAATGATATGAACCTTACCAACAACATGATGAAATCCAACACCAAACATAGAACTGAACCCCAAGATTTTCAAGACGCAAGTTTGTTAAGTCTTGACCCATTACTTAACAAGATAAAAACTAAAAACTGTAGTAGTTGATAATGTCACACCAAGAATCTTAAGAATCACTTGAGGATCTAAGTGATAAGTTTGGTTGTTTATTAACGCCACAAGAATAAACTTGATGAGTTCAAGAGCCATTTCAAGAACGAAAGAATAACACAAAAATTCGAATCAAACTAGTTAAGGGAGAATTCGGCTAACCAAACAGACCCAAAAGAAATTTGAACCCAAACCAAAAACAAAGAAACCCTAATTGGATTAGAATAAGAACAAAAGAACCCCTAATTTTAAATTCAGATAGCCAATAATTTTTTTTTTGTATTTTCAAAATTCTAATTCAAGGAACAAGGATCAATAAAACAATCAAAGGATAATACAAACTTGTCTTGGAACTTAAGCTCTGATACCAACTGATAAGAACCTTACGAATAACGTGACAAAACCCAATACCAAACGTAAAACTGAACTCTAAGATCTTTAAGATGCAAGTTTGTTAAGTCTTGACCCATTACCTAACAAGATAAGAACCAAAAATCTCAAAAACCAAAAATCTCAAGAATCACTCAATGATCTAGGTGATAAATCTTGTTGTTTTTTAACTCCATAAAAACAAACTTAATAAGTTCAAGAGTCTTTTTAAGAATGAAAGGATAATATTAGAGAGCTATTTGGTATTATTTTTTCATTCTTGAAATGACTCTTAAACTTATCAAGTTTATTTTTATGGCGTTTAAAAATAATCAGACTTATTACCAAGATTCTTGAGTAGTTCTTGAGATTTTTGGTGTGGTATCATTAACTGCTGTAGTTCTTGTTAGGTAACCAATCAAGACTCAACAAACTTGCATCTTAAAGATCTTGGGGTTTAGTTCCATATTTGGTGTTAGGTTTTGTAATGTTCTTGGTGAGGTTCATATCACTGAGTATCCTTTTACATCCAATCCAGTGGTGTTGTTTTAATTGTTCTTGATACAAAAAAAGTTTATTAACACTGAATGCTATCTCTGGTTTGGTTAATGTGAGGTATTTAAGAGTTTCTACCATGCTTTTATACATGGTCTTATCTGTAAAGTAATTGCCCAAGTCCTTAGAAAACTTCTCACTGGTTCTCATGGGTGCATTTCTTTATAATCTTATATTCCAGTCCTTTATAATAGTCTTGTATGTATTTTGTTTGACTAGGATGCAAACCTTGACTGTCTATTTTTAACTTTACACCTAGGAAGTAGTTTAAAGACCCCAAAACTTTCAGAAAGAATATGTTGTTTAATTTTTCTATGGTTTCTTCTATCTAATGAATAGCACTTCCTATGATAAGGATATTATCTATATAAACTAATATGATAGTGACTCCACTTTGGCTTTATGAAAAGAAGAATGAAGTAGCTGTTTTCAAATTTAAGAAACTTTAGCTTTCAAGAGCAGATTTTAGCTTCTCATATCATGCTTTTAGAGTGTTTTAATCCATATAGTGCTTTATTTACCTTACAGACATGTGTAGGTTTTTTGGTGTCTTCATACCCTTCTAATTGATCAATGTAGATCTTTTCTCCTAAATTTCTATTGAGAAAAGCATTGTTGACATCTACTTGTTTGATGTTCCAAATAAAATGAATTGCCAAGGAGATTACAATTCTCACTATTAATAATCTGACCAAAGGTTAAAAGTCTTTGTGTACTCAATAGCTGCTATTTGGCGGTACACCTTGGCCACCAATCTTGCTTTATGTCTTGCTACATTTTCATCTGGATTGTATTTTAGTTTAAGATCCATTTATTACCAATGACTTTCATTTATGGTTTTACAAGAACCAGATCTCATGTTTTGTTCTTCACTAGAGCATTATACTCATCTGTCATTAGTTACTTCCACTTGTTATGTTGCACTGCTTCTACTACATTTTCTAGTACAAAGTCTTCATGGTTGATCTTCTTCTCCAAGTGATACAATTTAGGCTTGAAAATCTCATCCTTATACTTGGTTTTCTTGATTTTGTGTATAAGGTAATGTTTTTTCTTCTTGGTTTGTTTCAAGGCTTCTTTTGTTGTTGTTGATGTTTATAATTGATGGTTGCTCAATGATTGTGCCATGAATTCATTATCTGAAGCTTAAGATGATGTGTTGTTCATTTCTTTTCTAGTACTAATAGATTGAGGAACAAGGAGGATTTGTGTGTATTCTTGTGTCTTTGTGTTAGAATTGACATTAATTTCTTATGCATTTGTGTGGTCTGTTTTGTATGGAAACTCATTCTCATTAAATTGACATGTATGACAATATAGACTTTTCCTATTTTGTCCATGTATTTATAGCCTTTATGATTAGAGTTGTATCCTAGGAAGGTACATCTGGTAGTATGAAATTGTAACTTATGTTAACCGTATGGCTTGAGGTATGGGTAGTAGGCACAACCAAAAATCTTAAGGAAATTGTAATTTGGTTGCTTGTGGTAGAGTTTTTCATAAGGTGTTTGGTAGTTTATAGTGGCTTTAGGTAATCTGTTTATGAGGTAAACAAAAATTTCGAAGGTTTGCCACCAAAAATTTGACAGGAACACTGGCTTGAGCAAAATGTGTCAAACCTGTTTCTATAATGTGCCTTTGTTTTCTTTCTACAATTTCATTTTGAATGGATGTACAAGGACAAAATGTCTAAGGGTGATTCCTACTTGTTTTAAGGTAAAAGCTTGAACTCACTAGCCATATTAGTTTAAAGAACAAAGATTTTCATATTTAATTGTCTCTCAATGTGAGTTTCAAAGTCAATAAAAGTTTGAGAAGAACTAGAGGGTGCTATTGCAAAAAGTGGCTAAGGTCATTAAACTCAACAGGCAAATCGTTATCATAGGTTAGTTTAGATATGCTGAGGAGATTTTTGGTGATGTGAGGCACATACAAAATGTATTTCAGTTTTAAAGGTTTTTAGTTCTTGATGTGCATGAAGTTGTGTCCAATGTGCATGATGTCTAGTCCTTTACCATTGCCTATGATGAGTTTTTTTACCATTGTATTCACTTTTGGTGAAAAGGTTGTTGAATTCACTGGTTACATGTTTGGTGACACCAATGTCAAAGGTACCACCCTCTTCCTTCAATAGCTTCCTGAGTTTATATATATGCTGATGTCTGGCCTTGATTGCTAATGGTTTTGGTTTCAAATTCCTGATTGAATCTGTACCAGCACACTGATATTAAATGACCACCTTTATTGTAGATTTGGCAGATGGGTTTGGACTGATTTCTGCCCTGCTTTGATCTGCCTCGGCCTCTGCCTTTGTAAGCACCTTCACCAGCTTGAGATCCTTGGTTTCTGCCTCCTAGGTTGCTTCTCTTCTATTGATTCCAGCTATTGTTATTGTTGTTACTGCTGTGTGTGACAACATTTGCTTCCATCTTGATGTTTTCTAATGAATTTGGGTTCTAACTTGCTTCTAAAAGTAAGGAGTTCTGCAAACACATCTTCCAAGGTCAAGAGTTCAAGTCTAGAAGTAATATTTACCACTATTGCATTGTATTCAAACCCCATACCATTTAAGATATGTTCCACAAGATCTTCCTTATTGATGTTCTTACCTGTAATGGCTAATGCAGCAACAATGCTTCTCATTTTCTAGAAATACTCACTGACTGACTAAGTTCCCTTCTTGATGCTCTGCAACTGATTTTTAAGCTCTATCATCCAAGCATGGGATTGAGAGGAATATAACCTTGTGACTGCATCCCAGAGCTCCTTGGATATCACGCAATACGTGAATAAGATGAGAGCATTTTTAGTTAGTGTGGAGAACAGCTAACTGAGTAGGAGTTGGTCTTACTTCTTCCACTGGAGGAATGCTGGGTTTTCAATGGTTATTTGATTTTCTTCTTCATCGATAGTGAGAATGAATCTGTCTAGCATAATCTTGGTGCAATTAATGTAACCTTATGGTTGGAAGCAACTCTGTATTCCAAACCAAGAAGTTGTGCTTATCAAGTTTAATTGGGGCACCGAATGAAAGGCTACTGTGTGTTTGTTGAGGTTATGGGATGAGTATTGTGTTTGGATTGTGATTCATTGTGTTTGTAGCAGTATTTTCCATTGAGTAGCTTTGATAACAAGTGAAAATTTCAATAAAAAGATGAACTGTATGCTAAAGATCTCAGCCACCAGACTTGCTTTTATTTTGTATTTCTATTCCTCAAACTTACAAAGGATTTCTTTACATATTTATATTACAATGAACTAGCTTAACCCTAAGAAACAGCTGTCCAATTTTGTATAAAGAAGACAAAGAATTACAGTTGTAATATGTACTGTCAAAGCTTTCTGCATTTTGTAATGTAGGCAGGTATGCAATGCAGGTGGTTCTCGATTGTCCTTTCTTTCTTAATTTGCATGAAAGTTAGTAAGGGCGGTGATACAAATATGGCAGCTGCCTTCCTTGCTTTGTATGGTGAAGGCTGCTCGAGATTAGAATTCTGTTGTGTCTATTGGAATGCTGAGGTGTTCACCAGGTCATGTTGTGTGTGTGCTAAGAGTGCAGAGATGTCCACCAAGTCAACTTGTTTGTTTTTTAACTATCTGCATTATTTGATGCTCCAATTCCCATTAATGTAGATTCTATTTTTTTTATTGTAGATCTCTTCTTTCCATTAAGATTCAATCAGTTCAAACTGACGGTTCTCTTTCATTGAACATAGAAAATATGTTGCTAAACTTTTATCCTCTCAGCATTCGTTAAACGAATTGATTTTTATTCTGTCAAAAGTTCAGAAAAAACAAATCCAAAGCTATAAACATCACTTTTATCTATAAATTGACTTGATCAAAAGTATTCAGGATATAAGTATCTGAAAGTCCCTTGAACTTGAGTAGTCAAACGGGTTTGATCAACAGTCATAGATCTTGAAGTCCCGAATTCTGACACTTTGGCTCGATATTTATCATCCAAAAGTATGTTTGTAGACTTGATGTCTCGATGATAAATGGGCATGGAAGCTGCTGAATGTAAATAAGATAGAGCACCTGAAACGTCGGCAGCAATGCGCAAACGCATTTCCCATGTGATTGGAAACTCCTCCGTTTGGTCGTGTATGTACTGAA
>JAXCLQ010000007.1:391713-450853 GCA_035584115.1 Cedrela odorata | reverse complement strand
CAAATTCTCTAATTAAAATTTTCTAAATACTACAGATGCTACAGTTACAAATTTTCAAAATTACGGGCGTTACAAAACGTGTTTACAGGTAACCATGTTATACAAGAATATTATCAGGTTATGAATTTGTTCAGGATTTATTAAATGGCGCTCCTGATAAAATATATAACTTGTTTCATATGGATGAAGAAGTATTTCTTTAATTATGCAATACTCTTGAACAATTAAATTTATTAGAGAATGATAGACATGTTGGTACACAAGAAGCTGTGGCAATGTGCTTATATATTTTAGCTCAATGTGTTACTATGCGAGTAATAGCTGAAATTTTTCAACGTGCAAAGCACATGGTATATAGACAATTCCATTGTGTGTTGAAAGCATTACGTAGATTAGCGTCGCACATTATATACCCAATAAATTAAAGCCACACACCACAAAATATTGCAGACAATCTAATTTTTTTCTTCCTATTTTAAAATAAATAATTTTATAAGTTATTTATTCACTTTTTTTAAAAGTGGCAAGTTAGTTTAGAATACAAAATAATATGTTCAAATCTTACATAAATGTATTAGTGCTATTGATGGAACTCACATTTCTGCATGGACTCCAACATGTAAGTAAATATTATTTAGAAACAGAAAGATTTAAGTTACTTAAAATATTATGTGTGTATACTTTTTTAATATAATGTTCATCTTTGTGTATACTGATTGGGAAGGAACTGCTAATGATTCAAGAATATTTATGAATGCAATTACTAGGTTATAAAATAAATTTTCATATCCTAAAGAAAGCATGAGTCATTTTAATATTATACTTTTAATTATTCATAATTTGTTTATTATAAAGTTAATGCTTAAATATAGTTGTTTATATGATATTACTATGTTGTGGACTTTGGATACATAAACATCATAGGATTTTTGATACCATATAGAGGTCAGCGATATCACTTGCGTGATTATAGAAGAGCAGATAGAGCACCTAGAGGTTATTAAGAATTATTTAATTGTCATCATTTGTCATTACGTAATGTTATTGAGCGATATTTTGGTGTATTGAAGATGCGTTTTTTGCTTTTAAAGAATATGCATAACTATAGATTACGTAAGCAATATTTGATTCCTATTGCGTACTACATAATTTTATTCGAAAAGAAGCTCTCCGTGATAGACTATTTATATGCTCATTGATAAAATAAAAGGTGTGTCAATTTCTAATATAGATTTATCTCAATCTAGTATTGAACAAATGAACTTGGTTGGAGATAAAATTGCGAGAGTAATGTGGCATGATTATACATGTAATAATTAATAACATTTAGCACATAAGTAATTATCTAGACATTTTTATATTCATATATTTACTTTAATTATAATGTAAAAATCACGACTATTTAAGATGTTTTTATGACGTATGTGACGTGTGTATTATTTACATAAATCCTAACTTATTGACAATAATGACCATGACAATATATTAAAAAAAATTCAAGTTTAAATACATTATAGAATGAAGCACATTACTTACAGTAAAGAAACAAATACTTTGTTTGGATGTATGTTCCAAAATAATAAATTGCGATTGGGTTTGCTAATCTGGTAAAATGCCATCTAAAAATATATTAAAAACTTTTCTTAAATTCTTCGTTATAATCATGTATTAACAACAGCCATATATTTAAGGTAAATTTTTTTTTATAATAACAATGCATATTAAATTTATTAATTCAATTTAAAAACTTAAGGAGTTTCATTTTTTTAAGAATTAAATTTATATAATTTTGTACATTGTAAAAAAAAAATCACATTATTATTTTTTGAGAATTAAATTTAATAAAATTATTTTTAAAAAATAATTTACCGAACGCATATTCACTATTTTTATTATTTTCAATTACAGTTATTGAATATGTATTTATTATTTTCATTTTCATAATACAATTTTTAAAATATGATATCGAATAATTCTCATATGCGAAATACAATAACTAAAAAATACTATTTTTATTTTCGTTTGGTAAAAACACTAATTTAAAAATAATACCGAACAGACCCTGAATTGATAGTTTAGGGTTTAAAATTTTTATTTTGTGATTTATTTTGTAAAATAGATAAAACAACTTTAAACATTTTTATAATTTTATGTTATAAATGTATAATTTGTATTTTTATTTTATGAGTTTAATTTTAACAAAACAATAAAAGATATGTTTTACTTACAAAAAACATGTTTTACATAAAAAAAAATGTTTTACATATGAATTTATAAAATGAAAATAAAACAATAACAAAAAATAATATCGGCTCAAAAGATTTTGATTTGGAGCTCCGTAATCAAAATAACTCATTTGTAACATATTGCCATTTTGGCAAAACCTAGGGGCCCTTAATGAAATGTTCTCATAAAATACCAAAATTATTTCGTCGCCAGAGATTCGAATTCTCGCGGGGAAGCCCCAAGTATTTAGCAGACAAACGCTAATATTAATTTTACAATTAATTTTGGTATTTTGACTTTGGACTTTTTTAAAAAAATATGTTTAGAATTATTCATAATTATCTAGGTTGGGCCTAGCCTAGCCCTTAATGGAACATGTTAATGTGGTGTTATTTTGTCAATCTCGACTAGAGTTCTACTATAAATATCCACTAAGCTCTTTCAAATTACCTCCCATTGTTTAGGCTTAGCTCTTCCAATCAAATGTATTATACAAATTTTTAATTTTTTTTAATTATTATAATTATTAAATAATGAATGAATTAAAATTGTACAGTTGTAATTGTATTGTAGCATGACCTTTTTCTTTTGTCTCAGTTATTATCTTGTTCCACTTATAGGCTCCAGAACTATAGGAGATAAGACCAATAGCCGATTATATTCGGCTGTACCCGTTAATCATACACCTGGCCGCATGGGAATCATATCCAAACAAAACCGACCATCAATTTAATTTACGGAAAAATGACACCATCAATCCCAATATTTACAATACTGCCAGTTCTTTCTTACTCTCCAGTATCTTCAATGTATATCTTCATGACTAACGGGGAGAAAAACAAAAGTCTCAAATCAAAATTCGAAAAAAATAGACAAAAGTCAGATTTGGAGGCGCCCTTGCTTCTTCTGCCGACTTTCCTGCATTTTCCTCCACTTTCTCGCCTGCTTTCCCGGAAAATTTCCCGATCAGGTAAGCAGTACTGACTTCGCTGCTACTATTCTGTATTCTCGCTCTCGTTGAAAGCTTATTCTGTTTGTTGATGGCAAAATGTAGGAAAATAAAATGAAGATCAAGCTTTTTGTGCTTTGTACTGGTGTTTTGCTTTATTAAGCTGCGGTTTTTGAAAGTATCTGAAAAGAAAAACGTTATCTTTCTTTTCCGTCGGTTTCTGAGCTACTAAACAGAAAGAATGTCTCTTGCTTTTAATGTTTGTTGTTCGAATTTCAGTTTCCTTCTACTTTTCGTCTTCTTACTCGGAAAATGGATGGAGAGGTTATAATGCTTGAATAAGAGCCAATGTTGTTGTTATTTATCTTCATGTTCCTCTTCTTTCTTGGCAACCAAACATTATAGTGATTTTAGTTATGTTCGTGTATTTAATTGATTCTGATATTTGATATGAGGTATTTATTCAAATTTTCAGCTTTATTTTTACTGAAATGTTTTTGGAAGTAAGAGCTAAATGTAAAACATGTTGAATTTTAGGTCTAGACGGATGAGAAATAAAGGAGATGAGCAATTCTATCACAAGCTTTCAAGAAAGGAACTTCAATGTTTGTGCAAGAAGCATGGTTTGCCCGCTAATAGGTCAAGTTCAGAAATGGAAAAATTGCTGGCCTCTTACTTCAGGGTAATTTTCCTAGCCCATGGTAACCAGTTTCTAAAAACAAGTGAACGCTAACCTCCAGTTCCTCCCTTTTATCATCTGTTAAGTGTATCAATGTGTAGTAATATTTGTATCTATTTGTGTAGATTCTGTATCGTATCTAGGCATGCCTTAATGATTTTGATTGTTTTATCATTATTGACTTGCCGTAGGTAGGACTTTTACAGTGCTTGTTGAAGATGAGCTTCATGTCATACGCAATATAGAATGGAATTTTTGTTTCTTCTCATTGTTAAATTTAATCACTACTCTATAATTTTCTATTTTTGATGCTAAGAATTTCTTATCAATTAGCAACTTTACAATATGTATTGATGCTAGCTAGTATACCCATGCTATATGTCTTGGATCCAGACCATGACCGATATCTTTGATAAGTTGACAGTGAGAGAAGTGTTCTAGGCTTGACTTTCATCTTAGCCTTCCTTTATTGAGTTTAACTGTTTACTGGAGCAGTTTATTTACTCCATTTGATGATGTCACATTCCTATTGATGAGTTGATTCTGAGGATTTGGTGTTTGTTTTGGTGCTAATTGGAGCTTTGGGAATCTTGAGGGAATTTTATGATTTCATCCTATGTGAAGGATATTGGCACTTAAAAATTAAGGATGAGTTTCTTTAGGATGTTTTCTCTCGATAAGATAAAGTCATACTCAGAAAGAAAATCAGTATTGAAAGAGATATCATTTGATGTTTTAGTACTAATTGGCAACGTTTTGGCTATCTTATCTCTGAAATCCTTGTCAGAGGAAATCCGCTTGCCTTGATTTGGCCTGCAATGGGTGGTGGTACATGAAAAAGTGGGCCTTTGTACATGCTTATTTTGTTGGATGGCAGTGCAACTTCATGGGCCTGACATCTTATTTCTTGTCTAACAAGAATCCTAGGCATGGTTTTGACAGCAAGTTCTTAAGTTCATAAGCTTGAATGGGTTTGATTACATCAAGAAAAATACATTCTGAGAAGATAGCAAATTAGTATAAAGAACAGCATGTTGCCAAAGGTGGCCTATTATAAGGTTTGAGAATCTCGACTTACCAACTTGGAGCTCAGGCTCAAGTTTAGGTTTGGCATGAATAAATGAGCTTTCGTTGAGCTTTAATTAATTGTGGGAAAGCTCGAGTCTCTTGGTTTATTACATGGCCATAATTATCATCAATTCGGATACTAGAAGTGTGCTATTAAATAATTATGATTTTACGTTTGTTATCTCAAATTTATTGGAGGGCTGCTAGGTTATATTGCATGCTTTTTGCATAGGTTTTTATCTGTGCCCAATTTTTGTTTTCTATTTCCTTCTATTAATATGATTCTTTTAGTATCTTATATTGAAAAAAATAAAAATAAAAATAAAAATCCTCTGTTTTCTACCCATACAACATATGTCTTTTCATCCCGTAAGCCATCTAAACTTTCTCTGGTTCTGGACTTTTGCCAAGCTATGACATTGTATGAGAAAAATTTACTTAAAAAATTGGGAAATATCTCAGTTCAGTTTTTCATGGACATTTCTAGATTTTGGACATGTCTAAAAACATCTTCTTTGACAGATTTCACTTTTTGCTCCTTATGTTTATTTATGAACTTTATTAAGTTACCAGAAACTACAATGTGTCTCTTTCATAGATACCAGAGATTTACTTAAGCATGAAGTTGCTAACCCTGAATATATACTGCACATGATGTCTTACCTATATCTTAGGAAGCAGGCCTTGATTGTTTGTCCACTCCATAATTGTTTACTTATTGAATATTATGTATCCAATTTTCTTCATAGACATGCTTTTTAGTTCACTTATTTTTCTCTTTTGGTTCCTGTTTGATGAGTTGGAATATCCTTTTTTGTTGCCAATATGCGCAAGATCTTGATATCTGACAAATTTGCAGAATATGAGTTCAATGTCCTCTGGAGAAAGGTTGGGTCAGACTCAAGAGACTTTGTTTCCTACATTTATGATAACAGAACTACAGCCTGGAGCACCATTTCATTCTTTGGAGAATGCTGGAAAAGGTGTGCAACATTTAGCAATTGCCTAGTGAGTCTGTCCTTCAGAGTTTGTAAAATTATTCTAACATCATCATTTATGGTGTCATTATCGACTTGTATTATGGTTGATGAATTGCATGAGCAATTGCTTGGTGCTTCTGCAGATAATAATGGATTGATTTCCTGTTCTAGAGAGGAGGGAAACAGAGGCAAGTATTCTCAAACCGTAAGAAGTAATGAATTGGGTCATTGCATCGGGGATAAAACCTATGATAAGGTTTGATTCTCTTCCTACATTAATTTTTGTGTATCAAACTTTATAACCAAAAGTTCATCAACTCAAGATAGAGTTTCATAGGCCCTGGATGAATCTTGCTTTGTCTCCTCTTAACCTGTCAGTGAGACAGCTAGAGAGCTCATGTGTTTTGCTGACTTTAATTCTCACATGGATCATGCTTTAGGTGCTACTTTTTCATGAGAAGTACACGTCTTTTTTCCCCTTCAGAAGCAATGACAAACTGTTTCTTTTCCCTAATTACTTGACTGTTACTTTTTCCATTAACGATAGAAAAGATGCTAAGAATTAGATAAAAGCCAACTTTTCTTAGCTCTGAGAAAGAAGGAAAATGATGGGGACTCTTAATGCTTGGATTTACATCATATTGGAAAATCAAATAGTGTTATTTAGTTGTATTGCCGAGTTAATGCTGTAATCTAGTTTTCATTAAAAATTTATGCACATGCCTTTACAGGGAGGCCTTGGTTGCTCAATGCATTGTTTCCTGGAAACATCAAACTCTCTTTGTCTTTCAAAATGTGATAGGAGTGATTTCAACAGCAATGTGTGTCCGACAACAATCTTGTGTAAGAATTGTTCAGGAATTGCAAGAGATGGTCGGGTGGAGGATATGTGTTCAATTCAACATACAGATGTAAATTTGTTTCTCTGCCCTAAAGGAAATGCTCTGTCATCTGATATGAAAACTATTCAAACGGCTTCTCCCTCTTCGTTTGAGTTTTATGTCCGTTCAGAAGAGGGGATTAACCTTTGTGTTGATTTGAATTCAAGCCCATCAGACTGGATTAAGAAGTTGAAGAGTGAGGTTAACATTTCTGAAAATATGTGCCATAACAAGTCTCCTAGCTTTCATCAGGAGCTTGGGCTCTTTGAAGAGAGTAATAAACAGATTAAAAGTTCCTTTCTGTGGAATATAGATGCTCATCAAAGTAAGGATGACAATGTGCAATCTGAGTCTTCCCCATGTATATTAGTGAAAGAAAATAACCATGTGGTGTTTGATCATCCAGATGGAGGTGATGGATCTTTAACTTCTGTTACATTAAAACCAAGTGGCTTTGCTGTGGTTGTGTCAGAGCATGCACAGAAAGATCAAGGAGTTATCTCATCTGAACCCAATTCTGATGCACGTGATGGTATTCATTCTTCTATGGATGAATACGTATCTCTAACAACCCTTGATTCAGATATTGTTAATACTCCTAGCAAAGTGTTGGCTGGAGATTCTATTGTAGATACGACAGATTGTCCAATAAGTCTTGCCTCATTTGAGCAACAGAATTCAAAGCCCAGCAATGAAATTTGTGAAACTCAGGACAACAGTTGCTGTCTTATGAATTCTCAGTTGGTAATTGCTGGATGCCCAGAAGGCAGTTTGGAGGAGATGCCACTTTCAGAACCTGAGATTCAACAAAATTCATCATGTGTCCCCTGTGGACATGGTGAATTTCTGGATTTGGTTTATCCTACAGACAATACCGAAACAGAGCAAAGTGGATTAGCCAATTCAAGTGAGCCTGATCTTGACATTTGCAGGAATCATTTGCCAACATCTGTTGAAGAATTGGTATAGCCCTACTTCCCTTACTTCCCTGTTGGAATGTTTCTATCATAAGTAAATTAAATGCAGTCTATTTACTTCACAGTGGATTTGATTTCTGGTAATTTATTCTTGTTGATTTAGCCTGAGCTTTGCAGAATGTTTCCATACGTGTAATGTGGTTTCTTGTCGCACATTTGTTGCCCTTGTTTTATGAATTTATGGACATCAAGATATCACTACATTTATGATGTGTTGACTCAATGTCTTATTCCTTATATTCAAGATGAGGTTAGATTTGACATGCTTCAAGCAACAGAGGTTAAAATTAAGATATCAATGGATGACACAGAAACTAAAAATAACTATTTGATTTTACTGTCACAGTTGTACAGTTTTAGTTGCAGAACTCGCAATATTATTCCTCACATGGTGGAGTTTTATTGGGAAATTCAACATTTGAGACACAAATATATAAGCTGAATATTCTGTGGTTTTATTTATTGGTAGTTGTGATTTTTCTACTAATAATAATATTGAAAATGGGGATAAATTCTGGTTTCAAAACCAGTTTTATGCACTACTCTCATGTTATCAATTTAATCTCCATTAGTTTTTTCCTCTGGACTTAATAACTTCATTTATTTTCTTGCAATGGAAGTGATGGATTTTATGATTATCTACTTGCTAAGAGTTACCACTATTGAAACAATTGAATTTCAATTTTTTTTTTTTCTGTTCTTTATCTTCCAAAGTTGTAAGATTGTGTGTCACCACATAAATGATAAGTGTTTTTACAGTGTATGTTGGTCAATGGCCATCTATCTCCATTTCCCAACTGTTTGGTCAGTTAATAATTTCTATCTGGCTCTAATGTAATTTTCAGAGTATTGGTCACAAACTGATAGCTCCCAGTAACTCAGTAGTTAAAGTGGTGTAATTATTTCTACGTTCTGTTTTGTCATTAGTTTCTTCTCAATTTATCTATGATTGTTGCAAAAAGGAACTTAATAGTATGAAAGTGGTGGTTCACAAGTCTCTCATTTTATTAAGAGATTAACATGATTGATATGTGTATTTAATCACTGAACGTCATCGGTATCTGATATATCCTGTGCAAGACTTATGTATGACATGTATACCAGGAGACTGCTTAGGCAGTCGGCCTACTTTTGTACAGATGGTCTATTGTATATAATTTTGTGTGTAGAAAATTCTTTTCTTCTCTTGGCATCCTCTATTTTTGATAGATTTCTTTTCCCATGCTCCTCATCTGACACCCCCTGCCCACTTCCCCATCAGACAAACAGGGAGCAAAAACAATTAGCAGGTTGACCAATTATCTGGAACAGTTATAGATATTTAATTCAAAAATTAATTTACTAATTTGGTATATCTGACATCAATTTTTTTGCTCCTAAGATATCTAGATTATATATTGAATTTATGCTCACTATATCCTGTCACCGCTGATCTGTATTTATGTCATGCTGTTTGCAGGAAAGGGGTAAAGTTATTGATGTAGGGGAGGGCTCAGAGTAATTATTCTTCTCTCTGAAAACACATGCTCTAGCCTTTTTGTTTTTTTTTTTAAGTTTTGTAGTGATCTGATTGTATATAAATATATTTGCATCTTTCAGATCCTCACAATTTAACAGTTCATTTGAGAAGAGTTGTTCAAGTCTTGATAATATGGAATCTAATGAAGAACCTGTCAAAAAGAGGCCGCGCGTAGAGAATGAGGATCAAACTACATATGGTAGACCTGATGCAAAGATTTTAAGGAGCTTAAAGCATTTTGCTGCCAAGGTACTTCCTAGAAGGTCCATGCGGCTGGTCTCTAAGGTTCTTTCTTGAACTTCCCTTATATGACATAATCTATATCAGTCTACATAACGTTTACTGACTGATTGTTTGAAAAGCTGAAACTGAGCGTTATCTTACTTAAATTTTAGCTTCTATGACCGTTGATTTTTGTTAATTGCTCCCTGACGGATTTCTGTAATTCCCAAACTGATCAAGATAACCAATCTTTCAGTTATCTTGTGAATAAAATTGCAGTGAAAATCCAAGAGAAACTATAAAATGAAAATTTGGTGGCATTGAAGTCTCATGCTTGTAAATGAGGAAAATCCTGGATTAGTCTGAAGATGCATTAAATTGTCCTTTTACTATGCAACTACGTTCGAAGTTGATGCTGTTGTATATCAAATTTCAGTACATTCGATATTAATATGGCCTTCTGACTCTTCTGGGCTTCACGTTTACATAATGCTCAAGTTCAACTGTTTAGGTCAGGCAATTTATATCTTTTTGTTTTCTTCTATCTCTCTCTCTGGTAATTCTATGAATATACGTTTAAACTTAAACCCAAATCTATCCTGATCCCAGCTCTCCCTACTGGTACCTCAGTCTAGGGTCCAGGTGATCTGTGTGTTAATTACCCACTGTGTTTGCAACCCTAAGGGGTTAGTCAAGTGGTCAGGCCTGTGGTTAGTTCCCTTGTGGTCTGCGATTCCTTAGGGTCAACTACTTGGTAAAATATCGCGAGTGTCCCGCTTCCTGAAGATTTAAGTATTTGGTGGGGTCAGTTGGTAAAATGCCACGAGTTTCCCACTTCCTAAAGATTTAAGTATTTGGTGGGGTCAGTTTCTAACTCAATTTTGCTAAGTGTAGGTTTGGAGGATTTAGATCATCAAAAGAATGAAAAAAGGTTTTTGCTTCTACCCAGCATAAGATTGCGAGGAGGCGAACTGCCTGACGAGCCTGGCCACAACATGATACAAAGTGGGAAAGCTCAAAATGACCAGCTTTAGATTTCACAGGTCTTCCTTTTTTGAAAAAAGACCAAGAATGGAACCTCTTTTTCCTCTGATTTTCTAGTCATGATCAGTTACATTGAATTTCAAGTTTGTGACACTTTGATTTTTGAGTCTTCATCTACATCATTGAAAATGTAGTCGGTGGTATCTGTCTATCTTTTTGGTTGACTTGAAGGTTAAGAAGTAAGACAAGCATCGGCATCGGTTCAGATGAATGAGACCTATACTTTAAGTTTTTGATTACCTTGAGACTTTTTCCTTTGATGTTCTATCTTTTTTTTTTGGTCTGAAAACTTTCATGTAACTCTGATTGTATTATGGCTTATGTTTGAATGATCTTATCATTGCCTAAGGATTATATAAACTTATTATTGGTACTATCTTTTTCAGTGTTCTTTTTCTTAATGAATCTCGTCAAGGAGATCTCTTTATGAGATGCATGCATGTATTATAATTTCGCTGAATTTCTGAATTGGCCTATACAGTACCCAATTATCCCCTTTACATCTATTTTCTTGCATCCTATATGTGTCTACCTTTTGCCTTCACAAATTTTCTCAGTAATTGATATCATTCTGCAGTGAGATGATGACCTGCATGCACGGCCGTATCAAGTGACATAATGTCTCAATTATTTCGATGCTGGAGTACAGATAGTAAGTATGATGTTTTTATCTATCTCTTTTTGCAAAACGATGGGGTATCATTCAACTTGAACAAAATTATTGTTTTTGCTTTGCATTCTTTCCACGTAAAATTTGAAACCATTATTCTCTTGTTAGAGTATATAAGTATGTTTGGGACTGTCGTGTTCTTACATTTTTTAAAGTACGATAATTAAATTGTTTGATAAAAGCCAACTTTTATCTGGGTGCTAATAATCAATTTCTCAGCGGCTATTACTTCAAGGTTATGACACTTCAATGAGAACATACACTATCAATAGAATTTGGAAATCACATCAGTTTCGGGGTACTGCATTTGATGATGTTTCTCAACATGATATTTTTCTCAACTAGTGCTTGTCTAGCTAGAAGATTATGTTTACAATCATATAAATTGAAACCATATCAGTTTCTGGGTTCTGCATTTGATACCAACTCCATTTCAATTGAATTTATTTCAAGAATTTGATTCATGCCTCCAAGTTTTATATATAACACGTAATGAGATTTTTACGGTTTCCTATTTTTGTTTAAATATTTTAAAAATATCTCTCGGATTTCTAATTGTTGCTGCAACTGTGAAAGTATATCTAGGTGGTAACCTCAAACATTTTAATTGTATTTATTGATATTTTAATTTCCAGTATACTTTGAAATATGCTACAGGTTGATGATACATTCTTTGAAGAACAATTATAGTCGGAGATAATAAAATTACCAGGTATTCTTCTGGGTTGTTTAACTCCGTACAATTTTTATTCCCTGTCAATGTAGTGTCAGAGCATTATAATTATAAGAAAATAAAAACAAAGATAATAATGTTCTTATATTCGAATTATTTAAATCGGAACTTTGTATTTCTATATTCATCTGCGTTTTATGGTCTGTAATTCTTTATTTAATGTACATTGGATAAGATAATTTAGAATATGGGCAATGTCTAGCATTTATACTCTGAATTTGTAGTCGGGAACAATGATTTATTTAGCATTCAAATTTCAGACCAGCTGATTTGAACGTATAATCAGATCATGAATCTAGAAATATGTCAGTACAGTATATAATTTGAAGATTGTGATTTTAGAAAATTGGACATAAAATTTAAAAAATAGAAATGTAAATCGTGTCTTGTAAAATTTAATACTAAACTATGATCTATGAAATCTAATTTGAAATTTGGGAGATCTGAGACGAAATTTAAGAATATTTTAATAATAATATTCTTACAGACTGTTCTATAACAGTCAAACCTCTCACATTAAATTGCTTTTTAGGAACTTTCATAAGATACAATACTTGGAAATTGAGTAACATCATAAATATGTACATTCCCTCCTTACTTCATGTGTAGTGCAAGAATCTCGATGATTAGAAAAGATAGTAGCGATAGTCTACTTTGTGGATTGTTTGTTGTATTATTATAAGTGAAAATATATATTGTTTGTAAACGAACTTTATAAGAATTAGAAAGATAGCCAACATTTATAGAATCAACTAGTTCATGATTTCACATTATTTGATAGGAATAAAATAATTTCAAGTTCATCGTTCCGTGAAGGTAACGAAAAGTATGTTCAATGACATTATGATGTCGACGAGTAGGTGTAGTACTGAATCTGACTAATAAGTTTACAGAAAAAACTATGTTCCATATGATATATTATATTGGATATAATATGATCCCAATTGCATTGAGTTATGGTACTTTCGGGTCTAAGTATCTTTTCATCGTCCTCTTTAGAGCGAAATGCATCATTTTTATGATTAAGAGATCAAATAACCGTAGAAGTACTTAACAATGAGATTTATCTATAAAGAAATATTTTAAAATCTTTTCAATATAAGCACATTGATAGATAAATATTTCATTACATTTGTACTTGAAGTGCATGATGAGAGAATATTTAGTTTGACCAAATTCTTAATTTGAAACTCATTTTTTAAGTATTCAGTAGTTTTTAGAACATTTTCAAAAATTTCAATTATATTCATGTTATCGACACATATTGTCACAATGACGATTCTAGATTCTGATTTCTTTATTAATATGCATGAGCACATATAATTATTAATATACCATTCTTTTTTATCAATGATTTGCTTAAGAGATTTGTGTTGCTTTAAGGATTATTAACTCTTCTGGAGCTAGTTGTTCAGAAAATGTTGATATATTCATTACTCAAACATTACTTTCAATATAATCTTAATTTTTTTTATTATTTTTTTCGTGAACCAATTGGTCTACAACGCTTTTGGTGTGCAGTAGACGGTTAATTTACTACCATTTGAGTATATTGTTCTTTAGAAAAAAATCATCGAAGTTGATATATTAGCAACTGATATATATATATATATATATATAATCACTCTTTTAGTATCAATAAATACATTTAATAATTGATTTGAAATTTATTAAAGTTGTACTATCTTTCGCACTTTACTTTTAGATTGATTAATGCAAGGATCAAAATGAAACATAATAATTGTTTTTTAAGAAAGTTTAAACTTTATTTTTGGAGGTAGTTTATTTTTCTTTAATGTTGGAGAAAATGTCTCATTAAAATGACAATTTGTAAAATATGCGGTAAATACATCAGTTGTTAAGGATTTAATAGATAACAAGTTCAATATATTTAATAATAAAAGGTGACTTAAAATTAACATAAATTTTCAAACGATATTGAAGTCTTATCTTAGTGCATTACAAAGGAGCTATATGAACATATACAACACAATTAAAAGTGTGTAAATAGAAAATATTAGGTTAATGATCAAGTACAAATTGTAGTAACAAGTATTAATGATAAACAATAGATTTAAATCGAATTAATATCACAGCATGCAAAATACCACGTCTTTATGCAAAATTTAGTAATTTAGTGCGTAATAGTAAATGTTGAGCAATTATCTAGAATCGTTTAGTGAGTAATTTAACTAATCCATTTTGTGTACGGACATGTGGAATAAAATGTTCTCTATCAATCTCAACTGTTGTAAAATAGTAATCAAAAGTTTTGAAAATAAATTCACTAACATTATCTAAATGTACAATTTTAATCGGGTAATTCAAAAATTATGTTTTTAATTTGATATTATGGGCCACAATTTAAGAAATTCAATATTACGAGTAAATAATAAATAAATATGTGATCAACGAATAAATACATCAATTAATACCATAAAATAATGAAATGATTTATTAGGTGACTAAATAGATCTACAAATGTTTGTCTAAAATTTTTTTAAGAATAATAAGATCTCAAAATCAATTATAAAAGGAATAGTCAAATAACTAGTTTTCTTTGTGAGCAAACGAAATAAATATTCTTATTGGACAATAGAATTTTCAAGTTCTTTAATGGGTGTCTACGAGAATTCGTAATGATTTTATGCATTATTGTAAATCCTTATGTCATAATTCTCAACGATTTTACGTATCATTGCATTAAGCTGGAAACTTTTCTAATAAGTTTTTTTGCCTAAAACATTAAAAGTGATATAAAAATATTATATATTATTTTCATTTAAAATCTCTATATAATATTCATTTAAGTCGATATATATAAAACTCAGCAAATTTCATTTAAGTCGATATATATAAAACTCAGCAAATTTCTTCTTGATCTGACTGAATATAAGATATTATAAATACATAATTTAGTTTCACTTGTAAATAAGATTATAACTTTTCTAAAACTTTTAATTAAGTCTTAATAACTTGATATGATATTTACATTATCTTCAATATTTATGAATTTCGAAAAATATTTTTTTATTGTGAACAATAATGTGCATAGTTGCACTATCAATTAAGCATTTATTAAGAAATACAATTCATTTTTATCCATATCCTTTTATTGAAGAAAAACTTCATATTAATGATTAGTAAAATATAAAATATAAAATATATTTGAAATGATGACAAAATAGTTAAAATATAAAAAATATAATATTTAAATTATAATTGTGATTTACTATATTTTCTTTAATTAGAGATATCAAAATAAGAGAGATCTATTAGATCTTCATTATCAATAAAAATTATATCATCGTTGTTTTCCTTTACTTTCATAGGTGTTGGATTAAGTGTTATTACATATTTTGAATTACAACAAATTTGTGATTAATATCATTTCATGTTATAGTGATAACAATAATTGTCATACTTATAAAATTTCACTTCCTGTGCTAATGTATATTTTTGTATTTTATAATTGAGAAGACTTATGACTACTATATGAGTAATAACATATCTTTTTTTTTTTTTTTTTTTTTTATCATTTTAAACATATTCATTTACATTCATTTTTTAGGATGTTTGTTTACATTTACTTCTCGTAATGTTAAATAGAAAATGAACATGAGTTTATAATAAACCTAAAAAGAAGAAAAGAAAAAAAATCATTAAAATAATTTTAAATAATTTTGAAAATTTGCTAGAAACCTATTTCCAATGTCTATAAAACCTATCAAACATGAGAGGTGAATGAATGCTTGTTTCTAAAATCAAGTATGATCATTCGTTATTAGTTAGATCAAATAAATTAAGGAGACAAATATAGATATTATGAAATTAAGCCGTGTGGTCAAATTTTAGATGTCTCAATTGAAATGGCGACTATGACAATTACAATTTTACAAATCATTAATAATAATAATAATAATAATAATAATAATAATAATAATAATAATGTGGCATTGCGGGCATTCACAAAATTTCATTGGCGGTCAACCTAAATATATACACCCACACAGACACACACACACACACACACTATTAATAACACTACTTTTTTTAATTGTATTTTTGGACCACATAATTATACATCATATAAATCACTTTCATTAATTTCTCAGGCCGCCGGCTGCAATATTGGTTCAGTACTTGTGCTAAATTTATATGTAAAAGTGCTATAACTCAAGTCAGAGTTTTGGTTAAAAAGAAATTTAAAAAAAAAAAGTAAGAGGGATGAAAGTGATAAAAAAAAAATTAAAAAAATACATCAAAATGAGTAAAATATTATATATATATATATACATATATATTTTAATTTATACTGAAATTTTTGGCATATTTTCTCAATATTTATGTGAATAACGTGTTCATTGTGTTTAACATTTTTATCTTATGTACTTTTCATTGTCTTACGTGAATAATGTGGTGGTCGTGTTTAACATTTTTATCTTATACTTTTCATTCTCTTAAGTGAATCATGTGTTCGCTTATTTGACTCTTTTTATCTTACATGCTCCTTCACTATTATATGTAGAAATCATATATATATATATATATATATATATAGTTTAGTCTTAATTGATCAATTTATTTTTAAAAAATGAATATTAATCTTGCCTTGTATGCTTATCTAAGTGTTGACTATAGAGAGAGAGAGAGAATTATTATAATGAGACAACTTAAATATTGAATTCCGAAAAGGTAAGTTGAGACATGTGTCCCTTATTTTCATGGTGATAGTTAAGGAAATAGTTGTACCAATACTGTGATTCGAGATTGTGTTTTACAAATTATTTATTGTGTTATCCTAATAAATAAATCAAACTTTTTCTTATTTATAAAGTCTCGTGCACCAGTAAATCAGTATTATAATGACATAAAAATAAAAATATTCTACCCCTATAAGGCTCAGATAAAAATTTGTATATATGACCTATAATGCAAAGAATTACTAATGATATACATAAACTCACACAAATATTAAGAGTTTCATGCCTATAAACACAATTCCAGATATAAATTATGATACTCATAAATAAAAGAGTATATGCATACATTAATATGCACAGAAATATACAAAAGATACACTCATAATGTGTATACGTAATTAGGCCTCATGCCCAATGTATAAAATAGACACAAGATTAACTTCTAGGTGACTGCATGAAGAATCTAGAATTCCAATACTCTTTACGAATATCTCTTAAAATCCTCATGTAGAAGAAAGTTCTGTACTCACGAGAAACTGTGGTGGGGTGAGTTTTAGGAAAAACTTAGTGAGTGGATACTAAAATAAAAATTTTAAATAAACTTAGTTTCAACATAAAATATATTTAAACTTACAATCAATTTCAAACAAAAATCATATTAATAGGACATCCACTGCATATTATAATAATTTCCAAAATTAAAATTTTAAATAGTTAAATGAAAACAGAATAATATGTAGTAATGTGTACAAATTTTGGGTTAGATATCATATCGCACTTCGTCCCCTACTTCTCACATGTACCGGTACCTCCACAAAACACAAATTAGAATGTGCTTTCAAAGCACATAAACTTCCCCCCTTATGTCTCCCGATTAGGGTTAAGTGAAAATTAAAGTAATAGCTAGTATACTGTCATAAATACAAAAATTAAAAATAAAATACAATTCAAAACACAATGGCCTCCTCCTGGCCTCAAAACAATATCTCAACAACTCTTCTTCAACAATATGCAAATATAGCTCAAAGCAGATCTCATTTTCCATATAAAACAGAATGTAAATTAATTTATATATAATTATTTCTTATTTCGGAAAACATTAAGTTTTATAAAATAATTTTAAAGTAATGAAAAATATGTAAAAATTCACTCATAGATATCGCCAAAAACGGAATAGAAGCTCTCGAGGGTTGGATGGTCGCTCTCTCGGTGTATCTATAATACATTTATACTAATTATTAACATAATAATTTAAGTACACATGCTTACAATTTAACTACGATATTGATATAAACCAAGTTTTCCCCCTTGTTGAATTCTCTTTTATTCTACAATATGAATCTAACGATTAATACATGAGTTATCGATTATACTTAATTTACTCTTACTAACCAATTCTGCACGATAACACATTATTTCGAATTCGAAATCTAAATCAAGCGCAAACACTACTGTCACTACTCATATCTTCCGACAAAATTTAATTTTACATAATTTAACAATTAATCAGTTTAATTCTAACCTAACAAGTATATTCGGTAAAAATTGTTTGTGATGAATAGTAATTTCGTCATAAACAGTATTTTTCGTCATAAATAGTAACTTCCGTCATGAATAGTACCTATGATGAACAGTAAATTATCGAAAAATGTATAAATGTGACAACAACGAAGTTAGGAATCATACTGTTGAGTCAATTTAACTCTAAGGCGTTCGAATTGCAAGTAATTTTAAAAATCCTCAATTTGTAAATAGTAGTACTATTATCCTCCCGGCTAAATCGTTAACTGAATTGCCCAAACGAAACTCCTAGAGTGTAGATCGTATCGTGTAGATATGATTTGTAGTAAGGAATGAAACTTTAATTAGTCAGAAATCGAGTAATTTGAGAGAAATTAAAACAAAATATTAAAAAGAAGGTAAAGAAGAAGCTGTTGGAAAGAAGAAGAAGATACTCCACGTTTGGTTCTCAGCCAGCTTTAATTGAAATAAAAATTTGTAAAAATTACACGTTTACTCTTAAAAAAAATTAAAAGGAGTTTAAATAGAAAAAAGGGTAAATAAATAATTTTAAAATTTTCTATATTCCAGACTTCAATTCTCTTTTATTTGATCTCAGATTTGACTCCAATTTAATTCATGTCGATCCTTATTGAGTCCTCTTTCAATAGAACCAAACCATTTATCAATCAGATTTTTTCAATTAACGTCAATTTTTGTTTGAAGATCGGGTACACGAATAAAGTTTTAAGGAAATTTTTTCTAAACTTAATAAATTGTTATCAAATCACTCCTAATAGCTAATTAAATATTAATATAATGTTGTTAACTCAGTTTTTAACACCTCAACATAAATTTAAAAAATGACCAAATTATCCATGATGTATAAAATTACTAAAATACCCTTAATTTAAATTTTAGGGTATTACATAAAGTCTATTATAATTATTGAAAATATTTTTATAAAATATAAATTATACAGATGGCATGATTATATAACCCCTCATGAATATAATAAATGTTGTGAATTTAATGAAATGAGCTCATGTGACTATAGTTAAACATAACAATTAATTACTTAATTATAAAAAAAAAGAATTTTGTAATTGATGATTGAATCTATCATTACTAAGTATATATTTAAACAAACTTAATGAATCCCTAACACAATAATAATAATAATAATAATAATAATAATAATAATAATAATAATAATATTAAAACTATGTATGTAATGTAATGTAGTTGTAGGTAGACAATTTTCAGAAATAATTGCATAATTCAAGGGAGTTGTAGTGAAGACCAAAGATATTGTAATTGGACAAAAGCAATATAAGCCCATGTGAGATTTATTTATTTCTAAATCTTTTCTCTCTTTAATTTGTTTCAAAGGGTAAAACTTAACACTTTCGAAACACTAATCTCTTAAATAAAATTTTTAGTATTAATTAATTAAATAATTAATTAATAAGAACATAACATTATAAAATGTAAAATCCCAAGAAGAAGCATAGGCCATACGCAAATCTATGTAAACATCATAAATAAAGAAATAGCTTAAAACAAAGATATGTATTAATAAATGTGAAAGTTCAGTTATATAGACATTTCATTGTAACAAAAATGGGTGTGGTTCCTCTTTATTTTGGGTTTTTAAACCTCATTTTAGTTGGCTCTTATCTTATAAACAAAATCTTATCATTTAAGGTTTAAAAAAAATATTTTCTTTTTTTATTGCAATTTATTTAACTAATTTTAATATGAGTATTAGCTAATTTAATTTATAAATTTGTTTTAAGTGTTACAATAAATTTAAAATTTAAATTAAACTCACTTTAAAATCGAAACCAAGAATAAGTTCATTCACAATTTATATACTCTTGAGGTGTAGAATGTGTGGATAGAGTGTAGTAGTTAATGAAGACTATATTCAAATTTCTCTTATTTAAAATAATGTCACATGTGATTATATATATACATAATTAGATAAAAAGATTAATTAGTTAATGTGATTAATAAATATTTTTTTATTTGTTAAAAAGGTGGAAATAATTTTTTTTTTTAATTTCAAAATTAGTATTAGGGATTGGTCTTAAATCTAATGTAATTGTTGTTTTCATTAAATGAGAAAAGATATATAGATTCATTCTATTTTGTTACTAAATTTGATATTATATTTTGGATACACATGTGATATGTGTATATAAACTTGTTAGATTTTGGTGGATGGAAATTTCCTTTTTGGATGTACTCAACTTTCTTCATTCAATATATCCTTTTAAGGATGCATAATTAGATTTTGTGTTTATTTTTAGTGTAATATATTTTATATTTTCAATATTAAAATTTTTAGAAATTAAATTATGTGTCAAGATTAAGATATAAATAAAATTGTTTTGAATATTAGAAAGTTATAATATTAGTTATTTTGAATAAATAATTTATGAAAATAAATAAAAACTAGCAAAAGAAAATTTTAGGTTTTATATATTTTATATATTGTAGAAAATAGATGAATTATATGCATGTATGTATTTTTTTTTCAATTAAATAAAAACATCATGATTAGTAATGACTTGATAAAAATAAATAATTTAAATTACATGAATAATTGATAACAAATCACATTCTAACTTTATACATAAATTAAATAATCTTGTAATCTAGATTTATTATTTGATCAAATTCTATTCAATTTAATAGGATAAAATAATTGAAACAACGAGTTCGATATTTATTATTTTCTCTAAATTCACAGATTCAATATCTAAAATTAAAAATTTTATTTAAATAAAAACATTGAAAGGAAAATCATAAGTATGAAAAAGGAAAATGTTGGATAAGGTTGCAAGAAAATTTATATAAAATTTTCCAAGAAAAGACAAAAGTTTTCCTTTTTTATGTTTTATATTTTGAAGTGATAGCATAACTACATGCAAGAAAATGAAGACAATTACATCTGGAAACACAAGGGTGACAAAAAAGTTTTAAATGCATGTAAGAGAAATACAAGAAAGCCAAGGTAACAGACGGAGAAAAACTTTAAATTTCATGAACCTAACTGAAAAAATTAAAATTTTCGAAATATAGGTTGGCCAAAGTTAATCCAGGCATGAAAAGATCAAATTGCATTTACTTCTCATTTATTGTCTTCAACCACACCCTGCCCGTATTGAGAAGCTGCACTTCTATGGACATTTAATGCTCTCTTTCTCTTTCTCTCTCTACATCTCTACACTATAAGCTGCAACAACTACCATCAACAACAACGGTCCATCTTTTTCTTAATTTCTCCCATTTTGTATTTCATCAGAATAACTTTTTGAATTGTCACACGCAAAGGTAGAGAGATTTACTACTGGGAAAATTGTTCTTGCCTCTGAAGTTGACCGAGGTTGGAGTTATGTGTCACTCCAGATGTGATCTAATGCAAGTTTCTTGATCCACAGTGGTTGAAGACTTGAAGATCTCTCTCTCGGCTTCATGGCATAAGTGTTTTTCTTGATAAGAAAGACAAAGAAGCATGGTTTGTCACACATGGGTTTTGGTGAAAAACAACAAACATTGTTGGTTTTGCTCGATACTGTGGAGCTTCTTGTCTGAGTAAAGAGGAGATTTTTCATCTGGGTTTTGGTAAGTTTGGCTGTATCAGTTGCTCCTTTTATGTGGTTTTCATCGCATTTTCTTATCCATTGCTTTTTATGCACTCGGAAAAATTTGTTTATATTATTTCGTTATTGTAATCTCTTCAGCCAATGGGTGCAAAAGAAAGCTTATCAATAGAGTTATGGTATTGTTTGCAGTTCCTCTGTGAACAAGTATTTTCTTCTAAATCTGCTGTCTGTGCTGGTTTTTGTTTGAGCACTTCTAGATAGTAAACTTTTCTTCTGGGTTTAGACAGAAAGTATGCAACTTAATTATGTGCAGTATGGTCTTCTACTGTGCTCGAGGGCAGTTATGAAAATACTGTGTTGCTGGAGATTCTGTCATCTTTGAATAATTGGATTGGTTGTGTAATGGGCAATTTCATTTTTGTGGCAAGAGATTTCCCCATCTGGGTTTTGGAAACTAAAATCTCCAAGGCTGGATTTCTTCTACACTTTTTGATGTTATTGAACTTATTGTGCTTAGTTTCTGCTCTAGGCTCTATGTCTTCAATTGCCATTTCTTATGGTGAAAATGGCCCTGTGTTCTGTGGTTTAAAATCAGATGGGTCTCATATTGTGACTTGTTATGGATC
This sequence comes from Cedrela odorata, assembly GCA_035584115.1. Taxonomy (NCBI): domain Eukaryota; kingdom Viridiplantae; phylum Streptophyta; class Magnoliopsida; order Sapindales; family Meliaceae; genus Cedrela; species Cedrela odorata. The sequence goes on along the minus strand of JAXCLQ010000007.1, from coordinate 428,462 downwards.
GAATTCTGCGATAATCTATGGAACTCCGGCTCATTTCCCGTTTATTGGTCTAACTGCTGGTGATGGATTTGTTTGTGGTCTATTAATGGATTCTAACCAACCTTATTGTTGGGGAAGCAGTAGTTATATCCAAATGGGAGTTCCTCAGCCTATAATCAAAGGAGCTGAATACTTGGAAATAAGTGCCGGTGATTACCATTTATGTGGTTTAAGAAAGCCTTTAACTGGAAAGTGGAGAAACTATTCATTTGTTGATTGTTGGGGATATAACATGACAAAGAACTATGTGTTTGACGGGCAGATGCAATCAATTTCTGCTGGTTCTGAGTTCAATTGTGGATTGTTTTCACAGAATAGGACTGTTTTTTGTTGGGGTGATGAGACTAGCAGTCGAGTCATTAGCTTAATTCCCAAAGAAATGAAGTTTCAAAAGATTGCAGCTGGTGGGTATCATGTTTGTGGGATTTTAGAGGGAGTGGATTCTAGAGCCCTTTGTTGGGGAAGGAGCTTGGATCTAGAAGAAGAAATCTCCGTGGCTTATTCGCATGAAGGAAATGTTGATTTGCCTCCAAGTGAGCCAATGCTTTCTATTGTAGGAGGCAAGTTCCATGCTTGTGGAATTAAGAGCTACAATCATGGGGTGATTTGTTGGGGTTTTATCATCAAACCAAGCACCCCGGTTCCTAATGGTATTAAGGTCTATGAGATTGCTGCTGGGAATTACTTCACTTGTGGAGTTCTAGTTGAGAAATCTATGTATCCAGTTTGCTGGGGTGTCGGGTTTCCTACTTCTCTCCCTTTAGCCGTCTCTCCTGGACTTTGCAAAACTACACCTTGTGTTCCCGGCTATTATGAAGTTAGTCAAGAAAATGCACCTTGCAAGTCCCCAAATGCCCATGTCTGCATGCCCTGCAGCAATGGTTGTCCTGCTGAAATGTACCAAAAAGCTGAATGCAAATTGAAATCAGATCGAGTATGTGAATATAATTGTTCAAGTTGTTTCTCAGCTGAATGCTACTCAAATTGTTCTTCACAGTACTCCAGTGGTGTAGAGGGCAAGAAGAATGAAAGATTTTGGTCAATGCAATTGCCAGTCATTATCACAGAGATAGCCTTTGCTGTGTTCTCGGTAGCTCTTGTCTCTTTAATTGCTATTTTATATGTACGCTACAGGTTAAGGAATTGTCAGTGCTCTGCTAAAGCCTCAAAGTCCCATAAATTCAATGGGACTGGTTCTCCTTATCAGAAGGATAATGGAAAAATCCGTCCTGATTTGGATGAGCTTAAGATAAGGAGAGCTCAGATGTTCACTTATGAGGAACTTGAGAGAGCCACCGGAGGATTCAAAGAAGAATCACTAGTGGGAAAGGGAAGTTTCTCTTGTGTTTATAAAGGGGTAATGAAGGATGGGACGGTAGTTGCAGTTAAAAAAGCCATAACATCTTCAGATAGGCAAAAGAATTCGAAAGAGTTCCATACAGAGTTAGATCTACTATCGAGATTAAACCATGCTCATTTGCTCAATCTGCTTGGCTACTGTGAAGAAGGCGGAGAAAGGCTTTTGGTTTATGAGTACATGGCTCATGGCTCTTTGCATCAACATCTTCATGGAAAGAACAAGGCTTTGCAGGAGCAATTAGATTGGGTTCGAAGAGTTACCATTGCTGTCCAAGCAGCTCGGGGAATCGAATACTTGCATGGTTATGCTTGTCCACCTGTGATTCATCGAGATATAAAGTCATCAAACATTCTTATCGATGAAGAACACAACGCTCGAGTGGCAGATTTTGGTCTTTCTTTGTTGGGACCGGCAGATAGTAGTTCTCCATTAGCTGAGCTACCTGCTGGTACTCTTGGCTATCTTGATCCTGAATACTACAGACTTCATTACCTCACAACAAAATCTGATGTCTATAGCTTTGGTGTGTTACTTTTGGAGATCCTCAGTGGCCGAAAAGCCATTGACATGCAATATGAAGATGGCAATATAGTTGAATGGGCAGTTCCTTTGATCAAATCGGCTGACATAACAGCAATTTTAGATCCAGTCTTGAAGCTTCCATCCGATCTTGATGCCTTAAAAAGGATCGCAAATGTTGCTTGCAAATGTGTCAGAATGAGAGGTAAGGAGAGACCATCAATGGATAAAGTGACAACAGCACTGGAACGAGCTCTTGCTCAGTTGATGGGTAGTCCATGCAGTGAGCAACCAATTTTGCCAACTGAGGTTGTTCTGGGAAGCAATAGATTGCACAAGAAATCCTCGCAAAGATCTTCGAACCATTCAGCCTCGGAAACTGACGTAGCTGAAGCCGAAGACCAGAGGTACGAGTTTAGGGCTCCGTCTTGGATAACCTTCCCGAGCGTTACTTCTTCCCAGAGGAGAAAGTCCTCGGTCTCAGATGCAGATGTTGATGGGAAAAATTTGGAAGCAAGAAATATTGGGAATGTTGGAAGCATTGGTGATGGATTGAGGAGTTTGGAGGAAGAAATTGGACCTGCTTCTCCTCAAGAAAACTTGTACTTGCAGCACAATTTCTAGGATGAACCCAAAGACATTTTGGATTCTTGATTCATCCTGGAGGTGGGTTTTGGTTCAGTTTCTTGATGGCTGGAAAATTTAATAGAACCATTATTATTACTATGACTACACCCTTCTTATTTTTTGTTGGGATCATTCACTACTTGTCAAACTGCTTTAACAAAACGTCACATAATATCTTTACTGTTTTCCATAATGTTTTGACGGAGTTCTTTCTATTATTATTTAGATGGTTAAAATTAAAAAATAACTCAATTTCATATTATCTTTTTTTTTTATATATAAATAAAATATATAATTAATTAACTAATTATTATTATACTTGCTAATTAAATATTTATTTATTTTATTATTATAAAAAATTAATTAATAAAATAATTAAAATTAAAATTGAAATTATTTTATATATTTTAGTACTTATAGCAATAAAATTTTATAAATTTTTTTAGTAAAATCTTACTAATTATTTTTACCTATAATAATAAAACATATAGGCTTTATGACCATCAAACAATAAAACATATATGTAATAATATATTTTTACCTATAATTAATAAAATAGTCAATAATTAAAATTAAAAGTCTATTATTATAAGTAATAAAACATATAATTATTAATTATTAATTATTTTATTAATTAATTTTTACCTATAATAATAAAACACATAAATATTTAACTATTTAATAATTTATTAATTATTTTAGGTATTATAATATAGATTATAAATTTATTTTTATGAGAAAGGGTAAATGCATAATTGTGTTAAATTTTGTCCTTACATGAAATGGCAAAAAATGTAATTGCATTAGACTCCAATAAGTAAACTATAAGTGTTGAGAGTCCTAAAAATAAGTGATTTTTTTTTTTTTTTTAAATTTTGACTCTCTATCTAAAACTTAAATGCACTAATTTATTGTTTAATGCATTTAAAGGTGACAATTTTTAACAAAATTAGTCAAACTGACATAAATTTAACACAATTTGAGGGTTAAGATGTATATAAAATGATACGATTATTAAATGGATGACACGATACGATTAATTATTTAAACAATTATATTAACTAATTAATTTATAATTTAATAAAAATTTATATTTTTAAATATTTTTATATTTATCATGATTTAAAATATATTTAATTATATTTAAAATAAAATAATACGTATTTAAATATATATATATATATATATATATTGTATCAAAATTATTATAAAAATATATTATAATATACAAAAAAAATATTAAACGTGTAACACGATTATAAATTATTTAATTATTTAATAATTATACTAAATTAAGACTTTTAATTCTTAACAATATTATAAACAGATTAAATTTTAATTTGCCTTTATTTTAATGCCAATTTGTTTTTATTTGATAGACACAATTAACCAAATTACCATTTAATATAAATACATTATTTTCATGTTTTACTGATTTAATACAATATTTTAGCCTTGTAAAAAAATGAATCATATCAGCTGACATTTCGATGTAACTTACACAACAATAATGAATATTAACCTTCGATTATTCATCATATTTTATCATTCACAAACTGTGTTCTTTTGAGTTTTTTCAATTTTTTCTTAAATTTGTTTGTAACTGTGATTTATATCAATTCAGCGTTGATTCATTGAATTTTGTGTTGCTCCAGATGTGATCTAATAAAATAGACGAACCAAAAAGAGTACTCTTTGTACAAATGTACAACATTTACACTATGCAACCCATCAGTTTATGCTGTAAACTCTGCTAAAACGTGGAAGTAATTCAAGTTATCTTCCAACAGTCAAAACTAACTATAGCTACAAAACTTGCTGGCAGGAAATTCTTCTGCCGTTCAAAAAGCTTATTAACAAATTCTTCCATGGTGTATGCTTCATTGGCGTAGGCGGGACACATGCAATCTTGATGAACGTAAATCTTTTTTCTGATATTTGCATGAGAAACTCAAGCAACATGATTCTTCCTAGTATATGGCAAAGTAGCTACCAGTGACTGCAGAAGGTTATCCTTTGATAAAGGCCTAATTCCAAATGGAGGGATTTCTGAATTGTGTTGCTATTGCATCCAATAAAAAACTTATGAGATTTTCCCTCTCAACCTCCTTCTCCTTCTTAACATCTAGATGACGAACCTGGAAACAAAATCCAATTTCTAAATTACGACGAGCATCAAAAGAAGAGAACATGAGGTAATGCGTACATATGTCAAGGTCAAGTCGAGATGGCAGCCATTATTTTGGAGTTTTGATTTTCCAATATAAACTTACTATGTATAAGTTATGGAAAATGGTAATAATAGCTCTATATACAAGCTATATCATGTAATACCTTAACAAAACCAGTCTGAGCGCCTGTGTCCGTAATGAGGACAAGACATTTAATATCATGTTCGCTTGCATATTCATACTGCTCCGTAAGGCTTGGATCAGGTAAGGGGACAAACTGAGCCTGATAGTCATAAGTAAATGGTAAGCTTCAAGCTACTTCTTTCTTGATAAGAAAGAAAGGAACTTCTAAAATGATAGTATACAAATTAGAAAGCAGTGAACAGATGTCCACGAGAAAAGGAACACCCTGAAACATCACAAAAATAATTTGTAGAATTTGTATACCGATCGGCTCTCAAAATTTTAATCTATACCATATAAAATATATCATCTCTAAACCAAACAAAAAAGAAAACACAAAATTAACCCAAGGTACTACCCAATTTAGGTGTATGATTAGCAATTTATAACTTTTGAGTAAGTTAGTATGGCTGCTTTACTAGAGAGCTTAATTACTGACCTTAATATTCTCCTCCCACAGTTCAGCAATGAGTTCCATGCGCTCAACCAATAAACCACCTCCTCCTCTTGAACAAACGAGAACACTGGTGCCAGTTTCATTTCTGCAGAAGTAAACAGAAAGATTCCATGTCTTAAAGAGTACACTAGAAGAATGTAAGGAGGAAACAAAAACAACAGGAAATTAAAGAAAATTGCACCTGATAGGTTTAAAATCAACAGGAGAATGCTGAATTATTGTCTCCAGAGCAAGACTCGCCCCAACAGCACCTGGAGGATTTGTTCTCTGGAAAAATACATGAAAATTTGATAAAGATATAAACTTGATGTATTTTCATGCTTAGAAATTATATATCGTAGCAAGGGGTATGATTTTCTAGAATTTTATTTACTGATACTTTGGTTCCATGGGAATCTAGAACTTCTATCTTTGATGGTAATGTCTACCCGCAATGGTTAAAAAACAGTACACTATTCAATTGGCTCAAACTCTCAAATACATAACATAAACAGAGAAGTTACAAAGAAATCATAAACATTCAAGAGGGAAAAAAAGGAGAAAAACTGAATTAGTTCCCAACCATTTTAATGTATATTCTCCATGAGGCTTTTGTTCTATGATCAATTCACTAGTAATTGCAAATGGAAACATAGGAGTATATTATTTTGGCAACATTATTATACCACAAATAAGTCAATCTATCCCTTTCCAATTGAGCAACATTGATCCACAATCCATCCCCGTGGAACAACATATTTATATAGCATCGTATGCATTTGTTACTCCGTGGAATAAGTATCCATCTTCACTTATGAGATACAATGCAGATATACTTGATATAGGGTTCTATACACCAATCAATGCAGATTAGACTACATGGCAACATGGCTAAATAAATGAAACTTATGAAGATACTGATTCAAGTTAATTTACCAATGAGCGGAATCTTTATTTGCAATGCTACTCATATAGGTTTGAGATACCGATTCCAGTTTCTTTACCAAGCACTGGAATCTTTATTCGGACTGCTACTCAAATAGGTTAACACATAATTATAAGATATTTACAGAGAGCTTTAACAGGACATGATTTCAAGTCAAGGAAAATTAATAGGAACACAGGTTACTTTTTCTTGGAGTGGTCGGCAACAAAGTTGCATGTGTATTATTTTGGCTTTAAAAGCTTAGGCTTTCTAGAGGAATCCTGTAGTAGGGGGGCATATCAAATGCGTGCAAGGGCGCTTCTTTGGTGTCTTGGCATTCATTTATGTTTGAGAGAGGGGTGCTTATTCATTTGTAACTATTGTCATCGGAAAATTAGGAAAAACAACTCACAGGTGCATAACCGACGTATTCCCAATCCCACATTTGATGAAGCAAATAGTCATAGCGACCACCAACAGCAAGCAATGTACCATCAATAAGTGATCCAGGATTGTTGTCCTTCACTAAAAAAACCTGGAAAAGAAGATATCACAACCTGATTAAATAAATATACCAGCAACAGTGAATTATTTTCTATACAGTCTTATTAGATCTACAGGACCGACATATAGTGAACATTTGAAGGGGTTAAAAAGGAAAAATTAACTACAAATGCCAAACGCTTAATGCATCACTGAACTTCGAAACAGAAACAAAGGACGAAAAAGAAATTTGAAAAAAAAAAAAAAAGAAGTAGAATCTCCTTAAAATCAAGAAGATTTATCAGAAAATCCTTCCAGGCTTGACAACACAAGCACACTGACTTATATACATGCATTCATAAATACATGTAGGAAACAATTTAGAGTTTGTAAATGCTGTGATCGAGGCAGAGGATAGTCAAGCACACTATCATGCTTGGAACGAGCAAACTCCAAAAAGTTTGCCTGGCCAGGCTCAAATGTCATCACAAATTATGAAGTAATATACCATCAGTTTAGCAGAAGTTACCATCTTAGTTATCTACTGAAAATAAGTAGCAAATTTTCTGGTGCATTGTGGTACAAAGGTACTGGTCTGACTCACTGAAAAAATACTAAATATAGGAAAAAGAGGGAGATAGGTGGCATTAGTTCAAATACAAGTACTAAATTTACCTGAAAGAACAAGTCTCTATGATAACTCTCGGTAGGTGGCATTAGAGCATCTATATAAACATGTTTTTCAATTCTCCAAACTCTCAAGTAGCTAAAGAGCTCAGACAGCTCATCCAGTGCCTTGCGAGTTGGTTTATCTGCAGTAGGTAAGAAAGTCAATAGGAAAATAGACATATGTATTGAGATGATGGGGAAAGTACAAAAGTGGGCCAGAATTCAATAAACAGACAAAATTTACCCAAAGAAAGAGGCAAAAACATTATAGACATCTATGTATCTGTGCAGTGTAAATTAAAAAAAATCCTTGCTCCTCAACTGAGATGAAATGTAAGATAAGTAACATCAAAGATTACCAGCTGGTAAAGCACCCCTCAACCTGGGAAGGGCCTGGTCTGCAGATCCACAAAATCTTAGACCAACAGTCTGCAACCTATTTACAACAGCTTCTGCTAAATGAAGTTCCTGGAATGAAATTAAATTTATGATAGAGCAACGGAATCCATTTTAATAAAATTATATTAACTACAAATGTTCTTCATTCATCGACTTCCATATTAATAAGACATTGTTCTCATGCTAGTGAATCAGTCACATACGAATGCTCTCGTAGACAAGTAAGACAATTTGACTCTATTAAGAGCATAGGTGGAAAGCCACGATTGTCTACCATTTTAGTTGCGTACACGGTAAGAATCATGCTCTACCATTTCAGCCATTCTTAATAAACAGTCATTCATAAAGCAACTCCATTTCTTTCTATCCACATATTGTGTTCTCTTCCAAAGCAAATGCTAACTTCGGCATCGATCTTCTAATTCTATGTTTCAGAAATTATACTAGCAAAATTATATAAAATAAACACTATGTCTCCAACATATAGAAAGGTGTTCATCCATAAGTGGACAGTTAACATCAGGCTAAATAGCCACATGGTTTCTAATGAAAATCAACTCAACTTAACAAAGCTAAACCCTAACTGCTTGGATCAGCTGTATGAATCAGCTCTCTCTGCATTCAAGATCTATTTGGACTCAGTTTAGAATTTCAAGATATTTTCTTCCAATATGTCAATATTTTTTGTCAAAAAAAGACATTATATATTATTCTTTGACGGCCTCACTTGCAGTCACAATTATGAGCGTGTCAGATAGATCCAAACTGGCTACCTAAATTTCCATGAACTTCCAAATATCACCAAAGAAGAGTACAATTCCTTCTCCTGCTGTTAATGAGAAAGTCTTGTATGGTGCAGCCCCCACCATGTCATCCACACACCCATCAAGTAAAATCGTACCGCCTACATATTCATTCTAAATGCAAACAATCATGGCAGTAACTAGAAAAGTGAGAGAAGCTCCAAAATAGGTGGCACGGTTCTATTGGGCAGTCCCATGGAGGCAGCACCATGCAAGACTCTCTATTAGTATGCTAATGGAAATGTTTTAGGCAACAAAAAGTATAAGATGTTATATACTTTTTCTCAAACCTGCAAAAGCTGGCGCCTAATAACTGCCCACTTCAACTTCCGCTCAGATGATTGAGGACGCAAAGAACCCATCATGGAAAGAAGCTTCATTCAGAAAAATAGAAGTGTCAGCACATACTTCACATATTCAATAACACCCATCTAATAAACACATTAATGCATATACCTCAGCCACTTTCTGTCTATGCTCAGCCTTGATTCCTGCCCAGGACCAAATTGCCTCTAGTAGGTCCCCATGATTGAGATGAATATCACATGACTCTGCATGGAAGAAATGCTTTAAAATGTCCATTGTCACCTGCAATAAAAAACATATATATAAAATAGTCATAATGAAACTAACAGTCCATCACATTGCAAAACTGAAGGTTATTCAATGATAATAATACACAAAGTGTATGCCAGCATGTGCTAGTTATTTTTCAATGCGTTGACAATGATGGTTATCGTTTAGCCAATTGTTGATTCTGATATGGGGTAAAATAAACGCAGAGGACTTCTTTTTTTTTGAGACTATAAACATTTTCCACGCCAAGTTTACAGCCTATGTGAAAGTAATTAACCATAAGCTGCTTTCTATCATTAATGCAAATGGATAATTCATGTAGATATGTAAACAAAACTCTTCTTTGGAGTCAATGTAAGAGATCAGTTTTGAAATAATCACATTTAAAAGATAAATTTATAACCAATCACAAAATAAAAGATGTTTGGAGTGGAAAATTATTTGAAACCAATCATATTTGGAAGTTAAAAAATTAAAAAAAGCCTTAAACATCAATAAAATTCATGTTGATCATCCCGAGAACCACAAGAATTGATTGGAATCATCATAAGAAACATATTTAACCAATAAATTTTTTTTTACAGATGAGGCAAATAAAACAGCACCTTGAGAACCTCTGCCTCCGTTAAAGCTGTCGCACCACCAATAACGTCAAAATCACCCTATTGACAAGAAAGTCATAGAAAAGGAATTTGACATACATTAATTTAGCGAGCATGTAAACCCATGAAGCACATTTGATTTCTTCAATTATGTTCCTTCTTATCACTTAAAAGCAATGTTTAAAGTAATCTATACCTGCAGATAGTGATTTGGTGGAGAATGACCAATTGCTTTTCTATAGACATATGATATCTCGTATCGCTTGAATGAAGATTTCTGCAATAAAGAAAGTAACAGCAAGACTGAGCTATTCCCTGAAATGTCCACAATTACCCAAAAAGGAACAAAAATGAACATGAAGGAAACATAGCACAAGAGCAATTGATTTTGGTGAAGTTATAAATGTAACACCTGGTTTGTAATGGCCCAACAAATGAAAGGGAAGCGCAGCTCATGGCAAAGTTCAAGCATATCTCCTCCATGGGTCAAAAGTTTTACAGTGTTCCTTCTAGTTCAAAAAAGCCTCTAGTTAATAACCAGTACTAGAACTCAAGAAGAAAATGAGTTTGATGAAGAGGGAACCTTTTAAACTGTGGACAATCACCCAACAGATACATGGGTACTATCTCCAGATGCTTTGCACAATGCTGTCTGAACATTTCCCTTGTTACCTCAACAACATAATCTCGGAGTTCTGTGTCCATATCCGAGTACTGGATAGAAGAAGCATTATCTCTATTCATCCACAATGTATCAGCATGATGCTGATGGGTTTTATCGCCTAATGTCTCTCTATCAAATATGGAACTCACAACTTTATCATATATACTTGTGTCCTCAGAAGAGTGCATCATCCGTAGAATATCTGAAGAGATGGGCAAAGAGCATTTGGTCTAGGAGATTAATTGATTATCTACAAAATAAACTCCAGATACAAGACATCAATTACAATCTACTGGAAAAGAATAATTAACCCGATAAGACATTAAATTGTACAAATATATTAGAATTAATGTCGATGCCAGTTTGCGAGATTTCACCCAGATTATATAAGGTAACAAGCAGGAATGTGGATTATAGTTTCAAAGTCATAACTTTTAGAGCAACTCAACCAAGCCTCAAATCCAAATTAGTTTGTGTCACCTACATGAATCATGTTCCTCCATTCAACCTCATCTATTGCCATATTCTCGGTATGTCATTCAGAAACTAGATACTTTTTGACACTTCCCACATAATTTTTTCTACAAATTCCCTCAGTCATCTGTTATCCATCAGTTCATAGCCTAACTAATTTCCTCTTCTTCTTTTTTCCTGTTGAGAAGGCTCCTCGGCCCAACTGATCCCTACAAATTTAGAGGCCACTTCTCGCTCAACATAAGGAAATTACTTGGCAGAACTGGTAGTTGGCTGACCCCAATAGAAGTGTGTTGAGTAGAACAGCAGTAATGAACACCAGAACAATCACATCACGACAAAATTGTTAGACCAAATAGACATGTTTATTCTAGTCTCGTAGAAATAGAGCATATGAAAGGATAAAGAAAATTGAGAAAAATGAAAAATAAAATATAAAATATAAAGTTAAGGTGGTCTATTAAGAATGTAGTGCCACCAAATAGAGGTACAAGAGAAAGACAGAGTAAAATGGTTATCAGTTACGTAAGAGATTGAATAACTAAATTTTAAAGTGCATTGATTATGAATTATTTTACCCAAATCTCTGACATAAGCAAAACAGAGGAAGTAACTCAATTAAAGTTAACTGGGGACTACCATGCAATCATTGGGAATAAAAGAGAAAATAACAGGGGGCAGGAGGTGGGGTGGAAGGGGTGAGGGTTATGGTGTTGTTGGAAGTTATGAGAGAGCGAGAGACCTCGAAGATCTTCAATTTCTCAGGATTAGGGATCTAATCGGTGACTCCATAAAAAAAGCCCAAGATAATGACTAATGAAGATCTAAAATCACAGATAAGCAATATAAAAGTAATGTGAAGAAAAAATAACCCAGCATGCATATATATAAATGCCAGTGGTACATAAAAAAATATTGTCAATCAACAACTCAATACTTTTCCTTTTTTTTTTCAATATTATTATTCCCTTTATTCCATTTAAGGAGCTAATATAGCAGTTATCTGTCTAGTAATTGCCAATTATAAGCAATTTTATTATGAATCACAAATGCACAAGCATGAAATTTTCAAGCTTCTATGAGGTCTTTTAATTACTTACTATCTAACAACTCGAATTCCATCTGCGGAGGAAATGCATGCTGTAAGAGTTCTGTGGCAGATGGACGATCAGATGGACTTGGAGACATTAGGTGCCTCAACAAGGATGCCTGTTCTGGAGATTCAGCTAACCATGCAGGAGGAAGTTCTCCTTTTTGTTTCAAATCAGATAAAACAACATGTCTCTCCATTGCTGTACCAAAGGGGTGCCAAAGCTCAAAAAATACGACTCCTAAGCTGTACATGTCAGCCTGAAATAACAACAGTTATGTCACATAACTATTACCAAACAATTATAAGACTGTAAATCTAGAGCACAACAAATAAAAGTATTATGGCTGGGAAATAGCAGAAGCAAAAGCAATGATGACCAACAATCACCTTCTCATCAATCTTTGGCCATCCTTGCTCAATTTCAGGAGCAGTGTAGAAGTAGGTACCAACTTGACCAGTACCATCAACTGAAACTCCAGCAGTGTCTGTTGGGAAAGCTGCATCCTGGTCCAGCTGCTCCAACTTCAAGAACTTGGCTGAAGCAAGAAAAATAATAAAAAAAGAATTTGTTATGTTATTTTTGTTTTTTCATTCTTATTCTTTCGTCTGCATTTAGTAACCATAACACACTGTCAATTACAATAGCTATACATGTGGTAAAGTAGAAGAAAATATACAATATTGTATCCCATGATGTTTTCAGTATTTCAGCATTTCAGCATTTAATCTATTAAAAGCAAGAATTAAGCTCAGAATCATAGTAAAACAAAGACAATTATATTCCGTGGAGTTTTCACTTTTTTTCTGTACAATGTTTGTGATAAAGTAAGAAGTTCATTAAATATAAATCAAAAGTGATGAATAATAAATAAAAGGAAAAGTAAGCCCTAGGGATCCATTGGCAGTGTTTCAAAAAGTAGCTTTTCAAGAACAGTTGAAAGAGAGAGGGGGTGATAACTTTTTTATGGTAACTTAACAAAATCTACACATGCACAAATACACAAACAAGAGTAACAGAATCATAGTAAAACAAAGATAAGTCGTAACAAAATATTGGCAAAGATGGTATATACACGAAATTTTCCATAATGATAATTTTTGAATTTCTAGTGAATTACTTAGGATAATATGAACAATACAGCATTAGCACAAGAGCAATATACTCCAGTTTTAATCAGACAATTGACTGCATTTAAAACGCAGTTTACTTGTGAATATCTTTAGTCTATTTAGCAGCATCAATTGCATGTATTATAGGACAATTATCCACCTAAAGTGCACTGGCACCTTAGCTGTGAAACTATCATGTCTGGAGGAATATTGCATTCTGCAATTGACACAGTGATGCAATAGGAAATTAAAAAAAAAAAATCAAGAATTATTATTTCGTATTTAGTCATCCTAATATAGTTTTCTTATTTGGTCTCTCCCCCTATTTTTTCAATTATTTCTACTTTTTCTTCCTCTTTTATGTATTCACTAATTTGTCCTACATCACCAACTTAATCAACAATACACATTATGACTCAAAATACACATTTAAAAAAAAGGGGGAAAAGAATCAACAACAATTTTCAGATTAAAAAAGAAGGATCTTACCAAGACCAAAATCCCCAATTTTAATATCATTGCGCGCATCAAAAAAGATATTATTCGGCGTTAAATCCCTATGGATGATTCCTTGTCCATGTATGTGTGCTAAGCCTTCTACAATTTGGCGAAACAAATGCCATGCTAATTCTTTGTCCAAATGGTTGTATGATTCAAAAACCTGGCGAAGAGTTCTTCAAATCCAAAAAAGAGAGAGAAGAGGAGAAAGAGAGAATAAGACATGGTAAACACAACATAGCAAAATGAAAAATAAATAAATAAGTAAAAGACTATAAGCATTCAACAGATTTATGGAGTTGAAATCAAGGAGCAATGGAGTAACTAGAATCACAAACCATTTTGGATTATAAAGAAAAAAAAATAATACGTGTATGTATATTGTGTGTGTGTGTGTGTGTGTGTCGGAGTTGAAATGAAAGAGCAATGAAGTAACTAGAATCACAAACCATTGAGGATTATAAAGAAAAAAATAGTACATGTATGTGTATTGTGTGTGTGTGTGTGATCAAGAACTCATAAGGCAGGTCTATATAATATGAAGGAAAATATTTCCATATAGAGATGAAAAAGAAAAAAAAAAGGAAGAAGAATAAGATCAAAGATCATCTAGCATGAAATATTCTTTTTACCTCAAAATCAATTAAATTCAAAGGTAATTTTATTCATATCATCATTCATTAAGTACAAATACTTGGTGAGAAGGACATGCATGTACCAAGGAAATAAATATTTTACAAAGACAAGAAAGAGAAAGATACAAAACACAAGCCTTGAGATCAAAATAGAAGGGAATAATATGTTCTACCTAGGACAATATTCCATTTGAATATATAGATATGTTGATTCAAGTTTATTCTCCTGCCCGGCGACATCAGCCAAACTTGCTGCTCTGTTGCTAAATGTGGAGCTTGCTGCATTCCCAGAACCCCACATGCTGTCACTATCAGAACCAACAACTCCTATTTCAAACCACGCCTGGAAGTTTTACAAACATTACAACCACGGTAGAGGTAATGTATGTATACAGAGTAGGTATGTACACATGAATGACAGTATTTCCGTATTACAGAACATAAAAGCCCACAAAAAACAGAAAAGTTGTCATGAATCTTCTTGTAAGCATTTATTGGTAAAGCAGAAAATACCACCCCTCATCCCCTCTCCCTTACCCCAAATAAAAGAGACAAAAAAACAAAGGTAGGTAATCAATAATCACCAAGACATGCAGAGAGCTACTAAGGCAAAAGAATGCTTTCACCTGATAATAACGGACAACATGCTGATGCTGCAAACGCGAAAGTGTGGCTACTTCTCTGAGTACCTCGCCGTAGTTGATGCACAAACACATTTTCAAATGTTATGCAAAAGAAAAGAGTTGCAAATATTAACAGCAATAGAAAATGGAAATCAGAACATAAAATCAGGTTCACTCAATTTTCCACCAGAAAACTATAGTATACCAAGTTAGATAACTTGAAGCCATACAAACAACATTGTATACGATAACATAAAAAAGGAAACTACATCCAAATTGCAATTTAGTCTTTGTTTTTAGGTAAAAATAAAAAAGCACATCATTATTGCACAATAAATTTCCCATAGTCAAGAGGTCAAAATATTAGCTAAAGATTTTAATCGTGGGAACCAGCAGAGAAGCAAGACAGATAATATAGGAGACTGGAAGAAAGAAATTGGAAAATAAATAAATAAACAGAAAACAGCCAAAATAGAGACAATAATGTGAATCTAGTTCACGTGAACCCTTTGCAATGAGTGGATACCTGGACTGATGACCAAACTAAATCTGACACTTTGTGAATTGTTGCATAGAACAACATCTTTCACATGAGCATGGTATCTCATAGACACAAGTGTCCCATTCAGAAACCATAAAACGATGGGTGATTAGTTGATGGTAGGGTTTACAACTCATAATAAAATCTAGACACAAAGGCTAGCATACAAGAAAAAGGATTGCTTTTCTTGATAAAAGGAAAGAAGAATCATATAATACGCATCAGTTAGCATGCAGAGCTGTAAATATTATCTATAGCTAGGTTTTCCTTATTTATCTAGGTTTATATATCTTGCATAAATACCCTTGAGTTATAAGAAATATTCAATTCAGCCGTTTGTTAAGTTGGTATTAGAGCAAAACGAAATAAAAAAAAAAAAGGAATTTCTGCTGCTTTTTTTTTTCTTTTGTAACATCTGCCTCTCTTCTTTGTACTGTTGCTACTTGTCTTCAATACCTAACCCTAGCCCTAAATCCTAGCCACAATCCATGGATGCCAAAACAACCACTGATTCATCCTCTCTAACTGTGATTTCTTCTGACAGCAAGAAGTTCTCCCCGATGACCATTTATGAAACTTCTTCTCCACTTCCTATTAAATTGGATGGTGCTAATTATCATGTTTGGTCTAAGATTTTGGAGATGCATATTGCTGGCAAAAAGAAGGGCTATATCACATGGAGAAAGGTTGTACCTGCAAAGGATTATCCAGCCATGATGAATGGGAGGCTAAAGATGCCTTAGTCAAGTCTTGGATTATCAATTCCATGACGGATAATATGACGTCACACTTTCTGCAGTGTAGAACAACTAAGGAGGTTTGTGATGAGGTCAAGGGGAGTTATCTTGATGTCTCTGATTCTTCTCAGGTCAATGAACTGCTGAAGAAGTCCTTTCAATTGCGTCAGGGTGGTCGGCCTCTTGCCGAATACTATAATTAGTTGAACTCAATCTTCATGGAACTTGATTATCAACGGCCAAATGATATGACTTGTGCAACCAATATTGAGAAACAGAGGAAGCATATCACTGAGGATTGGGTCTATATGTTTCTTGCAGGTCTAGATCATAGTTTGGATCAAGTTAGTAGTCGTGTTATGGCTACCTTTCCTTTGCCAAGCCTGGAACAAGCATATTCTCTAATTCATCGTAATGCACAGAGATAGGTCACCATGGGAACGGATTATCACTTTAAGGCCTTGACACTTATTGTCCAATAGAATAGCTCTCAGCCAGCTCCTCCTACCAACTCTACTTCTCTTTTTGCACTCATTGCAACAGGACCAAACATACAGTTAATGTTTGCAGGAAGAAACATGGTTATCCGGAGTGGTTCAAGCTTAAGCAAGTTGAGAAGAAGAACAAGAAACTGGTTCATGCTGCTATCACCCACACTTCTCCATCTTCTGCTTCTCATGTATCTCACGTATTTTCTAAAGGAGATAAATTCTGGTTTGGCCTCTGTTTCTATTGCTTCTAACAGTTGGGTTATTGATTCAAGGGCCATTGATCATATGACTAGTAGCTCTTCTATACTTGACTCTTTAATATCTTCACATGTTAAGTCTGTTCAGGTTGCTAATGGGACTCCTATGCCAATTACAAGGATCAGAAATGTCTCACTTTCTCCTACATTCGCCATGTCTTCTATTTTACTTGCACCTAATCTCTCTATAGCATTCTTTCCATTAGGAAAATTACCAAAGATCTTAATTGTTTTATAACCTTTCATTCTACTCATTGTGTTTTTCAGGAAAATCTAACGAAGATGACAATTGACATTGGTAAGGAGAAAGGAGGTCTATACTACTTGAAGACGAGGGCAAAGGTGTTTTTCAAGTAAAGAGAGAGTCTGATAGGGAGAAGATATTTTTATGGCGTTGTCGTTTGGGACATCCATCCTTTTCTTATTTATAACATTTAATTCCTAAGTTGTTTTGCAATATTTCTACTTCTAGTTCAAAGTATGAAAATGCATTTATGCTAAAACCCATCGTGATCCTTTTAAAGCGAGTTTTAATTAAAGTTTTATTCATTTTTCATGTGTTTATACTGATGTGTGGGATCCTTTTTCTACTCCTGCCCAAGGTGAGTTGGGTTTATTTTTTGAAATCTAAGAGTGATGTTATACATGTTATTCCTCAATTTTACAAAATGATTGTCACACAATTTCATACTCAAGTTTAGGTTTTTCATTCCGACAAGGGTCATGAGTTTGTGAATTAGTCTTTTACTGATTTCTTCAAACAACATGGCATCCTCCACTAGACGTGTGAGTACACACCACAACAGAACGATATAGCATAGCATAAGAATTGTCATCTACTCGAGGTAGCACATGCCTTATGCTTATTGAGGCTATCATGACTGTTGTTTTTCTTATTAATCGAATGGATGCTCGTATTAATGCTCATCAAACTCCTTTCAGAATGTTATCCTGATTTCACTCTATCCCTTTTGCACTAAATCTTTGTCCTAAGATTTTTGGTTGCATGTTATGTTCATGTACATTCTCTTTATAGGGATAAGCTTGATCTTGTGCTCTTAAATGTGTCTTCCTTGGCTACTCTAGTTCACAAAAAGGCTATAAATATTTTCATCCACCTACAAGTAAATACTATGTGTCCAAGGATGCTCAATTTTGTAAAAGAGTCTTATTTTTCTGAGGATGTATCTTTGGTCCCTCTAGGGGGGATTAGTAGTAAGGAAGAGGAACAATTATGGTTGGAAGAAAGAGGTTGCGGATTTCGGGTAAAGGGTAGGATTCAGTTGTTGCGGGATAGGGGGAGTCTTTAGAGGCTCTTGATAAAGGGGTGTCTTTAGACACTCCCGATATAGTAGAGACTGAGTTTGAACCTGAGGAAAGGAAAGGTTAAAGACAAGCCAACTTGTTCAAAGAAGTATATTTGAAAAGGTTCCCGATACGGTATAGACTGAGTTTGAACCTAAGGTAAGAAGAGGTGAAAGATGAGCCAACTTGTTCAAAGAAGTATATTTGAAGAGGAACAAGGATGCTACTTTCATGGCCTTTCCTCCTATCACTAGTATCCCTCTCGATTATTCTACCATGCCATCGGGGTGAATCTTCTAGGATCGACTTTGAGGTACATATTTCTTCTCCTTTAACTTCAACTTCCAATATTAATTATAACCCTATAACTTTAGAAATTGCTACCTTGAATCTACAAGTTGGTGATCATGATAAGAGGTATCCTCTTCGTGATTGTAAAGAACCTGTTAGGTGGGTGTTTACGGTGAAGTATAAGTCAGATGGGACAATAGAGAGATACAAAACTAGACTAGTGGCCAAGAGATACACTCAAACCTATGAGATTGACTATCAAGAGATCTTCGCTCCTGTGGCCATGTTGAACACTGTTCGAGTCATACTCTTGTAGTTAATTTGAACTGGCTATTACAACAGTTTGATGTGAAGAATGCTTTTCTTCATAGTGATTAAATAAAGGAGGTATATATGGATCCTCTTCTAGGAATTACAGCATAAGGAAATAAGGAATGCAAGCTAAAGAAGGTTGTGTACGGGTTGAAATAGTCGCCAAGGGCATGGCTTGGCAAGTTGAGCTACTCAATGAAGAAGTATGGTTTTAAGCAAGCTTTGATAGATCACACTCTTTTATAAGAGAGATGATGATATTACTTTGCTTATCGTTTATGTTATTGACATGATTGTTACAGGTAGGAACACCAGTGAAATAAAGAAGCTACAGAGTTATAGGCCAAGGAGTTTGAAATGAAGGACTTGAGAGTTCTAAAATACTTTTTGGGCATTGAAGTGTCTCGGTTCAAGCAAGGACTTTTCTCTCTCAATAAAAGTATACATTAGATCTCTTAGCTAAAACTGGTAACTCTGCTTGTATTCTTATAGACACTCACATTGAGGTAAATCATGGCTTGACTGTTTACCCTTATCAGATTCTAACAAACAAGGAGACATATCAGAGACTGGTGGGGAAGTCATCTATCTTACTCACACTAGACCTGACTTGTTGTATGCAATTAGTATTGTGAGTCAATTCATGTACAATCCGAGTGACCGACACATGAATGTAGTGAATTGTATCTTGGCTTATCTAAAGTCTTCTCCAGGTAAACGTATTATGTTCTCCAGGCACAGACACCTAGACATTGCGGGTTATACAGATTCTTAGTAAGATCCAAGTTGGATAGGAAGTCTACTTTAGGGTATGTCATTCATTAGAGGCAATTTGGTGACTTGGAAGAGTTAGAAATAGAATGTGGTATCGTTGTCTAGTGCAAAAAACCTGAATATTGTGCTCTTCATCATGCAACTACAAAGCTCACTTGGTCGAAGATTCTCTTAAGTGAGCTTGGGTTTGGTCTAAAGAAACCTACGATGCTTTTCTGCGATAAGACAGCAGCTATTGAGATTGCTAATAATCCCTTGCAGCACAATTGAACCAAGCATATTGAACTCAATTGAAACTATATCAAAGATAACTTGAATTTTGGTGTGATAAAAGTTCCTTACATTAAGAGTGCGAATCAGCTAGCTGATATGATGATTCATGTCATTACTAGTGATCCGTTTCATACATTACTATCCAAGTTGGGCATGTGTGATATCTATACACCAACTTGAGGGGGAGAATTAACATTTACAGCTGTAAATATTCTCTATAGCTACATTTTCCTTATTTATCTAGGTTTATATATCCTACATAAATACCCATGAGTTATATGAAATATTCAATTCAGCCATTTGTTAAGTGCATCCAATAAAAGAACTTTCCACAAGGCATTGCAATTCGTAAGATATGAACATAGTCCCATCCCACCAAGTTATTTTACCACTTCAAACTAAAAGTTGGATAAACAATAATTGCATCAACATTCTATTTAGAACCATCTGACAAAAATCAAAGTGACTACAATCATCAGGCATCTAAGGTAACATTGATTTACAATCAACCTACAAAAAAGAAGGCATGTCTTAAAGCAAATTATAATATAAGTAATTTACATTGGAGCACAACTTATTGAAAGGAATTTCAAATAAGAACAAGATGTCGAAGTTAAATAGAACTACCAAGGAAACAATGCATTTTAAGGCTCATTACAAGATAGAAAGAGATTACAAAACGATGCAAAACCTGAAATGTTGTATTAAATTCACATGAATGACTTCAAACTCTCTTTTTAGATTAAAATAAATTTACCTTAATATTCTGTCATTAACTGGCAAGCTTTTGTCCTTGAGGCGAATTTTTTTCACAGCATACTGCCTTCCGTCTAGTTTATTTTTGCACAACACTACATGGCCAAAACCACCATGGCCTATTAACATTTTAAAGGAAAATCTTTTAGTAGAAATAAACACACGACAACATCAAGCTACTTTTCTCATAAAATTAAAAGGGGAAAAAAGAAAAAGGATCCCCAAACCAAGCTGCAGATTCTGGTAAAAACCATGTCACTAAACTTGAATCCGTAATTTAGTCAGAGAAGTAGCCACCGACATGGTAGGAAAATGTCTAAACAAACAAGAGCTTCAATTCAATGAATTAACCAAATTATGACTGAAAATCCCCATGAAGTACCAATTCTCACTATATTGCCATCTTTTCTCTCAGTACAATGTCTGAACTTTGAGGAAATTCTATTATTTCAATAGAAACTTCAAATACCAGCAATCAACTTATTCATACCCAAAGAAAACCCTTGCCCCATCAATAAATTGGAATAATCAATCCAAGTTCATTTACTTCTTGTTTTCTAAAAGTAAATAAACAATTGAGAGGAATGCGATACCAAGAGGTTGTAGCTCCTCAAAGTCATTGAGATATCGAGAGCTGGGGAGAGTTGCACTAGGATCTCCAGAATCCACTGAAGGTTTCCAAAACTGAGATACTCTGGATGAAACCTAGAAAGATAATAAAAGAGAAACAAAAGCTAATCAACTTTTGAAGTCAAAATCAAGTGGCATTGTAAACAAAGAAAAAAGAGAGGTAAACCATATGTTGATGGAAAACATGATCGAAGGTTTTGTGAAAGAGTGAAGAAGGTTTAGAAGCTAAATCCCGGCCCCATTCTGAAAAGATCTGAAACAAATCATCATAGAGCATAGCAGTTTAATAAAAAAAAAATAGGCAGAATAATATTTTTCTAAATCTGTATTTACTAAAAACTAGGACTTATGTCCCTGAAATATAACACATTAAATTACATACACCTAGATTGTACAGCTCGGAGGCTATCTGTGGCAAAGCATCAGTCAATGGCCCTTTGGACACACAAGCAAGGCGAAGAAGATGAACCTAATGTAAGATAAAGCAACACTCAGCCTGTAAATTGAATTAAATTCTGCAAGTCACAAAGTGATGAGAGTGCATAAGAAAAATTACCAGTATTAGATCTTTTTCAACATCTTGAGATGCTCGATCTTGACCTAAGGACGCAGAAGACGATGACTCTGAAGGCTCACTTTCAGTATCACCACCATCATCATTTGACCTATGGTCCTGAAGAAAAATATCCGGCAAGGGCATATAGTATCTATACAGTAGGAAAAAGACTCACAAATAAAAGTGCTTCCAAGAAAATTATGTGCCATGAAATCATGAAAACATGAAAAAAGTAAAAGCAGCCATAAGTTCTTATAAATATTAAATGTGGCCTAGTCACTTTGTGAAGCGCAATGGAATGATATGTTTCATATGTGCCAATTCGTTATTCATTTGAGGGTGGGTTGATTTTTAATTATTCCAAACTCGACACAATTTCATAATGACTCTACTAATTTGTCTTATCAACTTTATTTAGAAAAACTAAAGACTCAAACAAAACAATTTGTTTTTTCCTCTTTCCTTGTCCTAATTTTTAGCAGCAGAAAAGGGTCTGACTTATGGTTATGTACGAATCCTACAGTGAATTCCAAGTCAACAGTACAAAATGCATACATTGAATTATTCAAAAGAAACAAAAAAAAAAAAATCACCGAAGAATATTATATTAAACAAACTATTCTCAACATGAGTTGATAAAAGCAATACATATAATTAACTGGTCAAAAATAAGTATGCAAGATTAATAATTGGTTAATATGAAAAATTGTAAGATAACATGCAATATGAAAATCTTAGGTACAAAAATGAACATCAAAGACAAACAAGACCGTGCAAACATTACTCACCCTGTTCTCGCCTTTGATACCATCTTTTACTAATTCCTCCATTACCGATGTAGTTGAATCAGCAATAGATATACTCTCATTGTCATCTTCGTTCTCTTCTTTAACCGTGTCCAGTTTGGCAGTAGGGGTATGTAACGGAACTTGCTTTGCATCTGGAATCACCAGTGGCTTTACATTCTTATCAATTTTTTTCCCGAGAACTTTTGAACCATCTGATGCATCAGATTGTACAGAAGAAACTATCCCCCTGCTTTCGTCCATTCCAAGACCCCAGTGCCATGACTCTCCGCAGCCACTGAAAAGGTCTAAGAAGCCATATACAAAAGGTCCTTTCAAATAGCAATTTTTATTAGCTGTGACTGCAATGTCCTCAAACAACTGGCTGCTGCTATCTGTAACTGAGCTTAGCACCTTCCAAAAGAGAGGGGTAAACTAAAGCCATGAAGGGAAAGAAAGAAAGAAAGGCAAAAGGAAAAGGACATGGAAATCTAAAAAAGAATCCAAAGCAAAATTTGAATTCTGTATGATCCAAGCTTAGGTTATTATGAATGTACAAAACAAAAATCAAAATGTTGGTTCACTGTGTTAATCTTTAAAACACCATTCCCCATTCCCACCTCCCATATTCCAAAATAAACAACATGCAAGACCACTAGCCTATAATTTAACCCAAACAAATCATCCTAACACGATCTGCTTCAAAGTTAATTCTATATTAGCAAGCAAATTGACTCGCCCATACAAACAAGGAATACGCTTGATGATCTGCATTTTATTCATAAAAATTCTAAAAATGAACATAATTTATACATATTATAAGAACATGTTTAACGCATGAAGTAATGAATAAATAGTCCAATCCATTGTTTGGTGGTCTCAATAATAATTAAACCCAAGTTCATGGACTAAGTTTTATCTTATATAAAATTATTAATAAAATAGTTAACAATATAAATATGATAACTAATTATACGAATAATAAAAAATATAACAATAAATTATCTCCAATTAATAACATTCTCATGGGACTAAATTTATGACTTAATAATTGAGAAATAAATGTTTTATTGGGCTGGGCTGCTTCTAATCCTCTTCAAATCAGAGGCTATTAAACATTTCACAAAGCAAAAATGTTGAGACTTTTCGAGAAAAAAATAAAATATTTTTTTAGCTTAACCACATTAAATTTAAGATTATAATCATTCATACTATTATAATAATAATAATAATAATAATATAAAATAAATATATAAAATAATGTAATTACTAATTAAAATTACAAATAGAATATTCATTATTCATTCTTATTTAAATAAATATTCTTTTATTTAGTTATTTATTTTAATTAATTATTTAATTAATAATATAGATTGTATAATTAACAATATAATCATTTGATTAACAATATCATTTTGAAAAAATTTATATACTTATAATTTATTATTATAATACCACGTTTTTTTAATTTTTAATTTGTTTATGGTGAAATTCTATATGCAATCGAGTCCATCCAGCAACAAATACATGCAAGACAATACTAACTATAGTCCAATCCAATCTAGTCCAATCTATCCTATCATATCAAGTCCATTCTAGTCCAATCTATTTGAATCTCATCCTATCTAATCTTATCTAGTCCAATCCAACATACTAAAGGTGCTTTAACAGAATGGTTCAATGTCAACATTGAGATTTAGGCTAAAATACTTATGGGTTGAAGGTTTGGACTATCACTTGGAACTATCATATATAATATGGTTTATACTCTTCAAGTTCAACATGGTTAACAAATTTAACACAAACTATTACGGGACGCCTTAATAGGAAAAAAAGAGAGTATTTATCTTAATTTTTATCGGATGCATGGTTGGATGAATTCAAAAGGGCAGAATGCAGGGCGGCTATTTTTTTATTTTTGGGAGAGATAGGACAAGGACCCCCTGAGTGAAATGTCTCTTCATAACAAAAATCTGATCATATGACTCAAGCTTCTGTTCTATGCAAGAGGCTAGTGCCAGTTCATTACCTTTTTAAGACCCCATTTCTTGTTCTCCAAGATTATTTGAAATTAAGGAAAAGTGGAATATAAAGGACACCAGGAAGTTGGGAGAAGATAAAATTATTTTAAGAGAAAACCAAATGGCATAAACGAAGTAGTCAACAATAACTCAGAAAACAATAATGACACAAGAAGTACCATCGATTAAAACACGGAATCAATGAATTGCCGAGCAAACAGATGTGCAAAAACAAACAATTGCATCAAATAATTTAAATAAATGTAGAATAACAAATTAGAAGTTATTTGAAACACTGATAACAATTAAGCAGCAAAGCTTACAGATTTATTAGACTGGCCAACTGGAACAATTTCAGAGAGGAACTCTTGAGCAGCCTCCACCAGATTGAAAATCATTACTCTTCCTTCTCGAGCATTAGAGTTTGCCTATAACAAAAGAAAAGAACATTTACAATTAAAGAAAGCTGCATCATCTACAAATATCTGACGATGGAAACAGAACTGCTGGTACATAAAAACGGCTAATATATGAGAAACTTTCACTTCCAATGCACAAAATTATCAATGCAAAGAAACTCTGATGTTATCTGACAGCAAGAACGATACAGGCAAGAAAAACTTTGCCAAAAAGATCATAGCATCTCTGATTACTGTCACTGCAACAAAATTCATGCAAAAGCAGATGATACCAAAAGTAATCCAATACCTGATCTTGAAGGAGACATAGAAGATTATCAGCATCGCTTTTTGTCAAACCTTTCTCAGGAGTGACCCGCAATTTTGGACACTTGTAAGGATATCCCGGTAAGCACCTGATCAACAGGTAAAAAAAAAAAAAGAATCATAACAAAGAATGTGCATCAACACTAAAAGGAAACAATGCATGAATGTCACCTCACCCACCTAACTAAAAGAAGAGCAGAAACATCTAGATCTTCATAACCCATATCCTTTGAGTAAGGCCTGCTCCAAATCTCAGCAAAACTTAATCAGGGAGAAATGATTGATGATTAATGTTCTTGAGTTAATTTCAAAATAATAGTACCTGAGCTTTATAAGGATTTGAGGAGGAGATCCTGAAACAACTTTGCAGTCTTCTTGAAATATTGCACACCTAAAAGCACAAGATAATGAAAAAGAAATTTAAAATAAAAAAAAATTGTGACAGCAAAGTAAAAATGGTTTTACAGGATTTCGTTAATACCTGCAAAAAAGATGCCATCTAAACAGAAAGTTTGAGCAATGGAAACAATCATACACATATAGGGTAAATGATAGTGCCCTATTTACATGAAAAGAGTAGGAAAAGTAAATGTACATGTCAATGTAGGTGTTACAAAGTGCTGTGTTCCTACCTGGATGGGAATTTTATGATGCATTAACTATGTTAATACTAAATGTAGAAAACATAATTGCCTACGAGGATTTTAAAGAACAAAAAAAGAAAATCATTACCTACCGTAAATGAATCTAGCCAAATGTAGCTAAAGGGAAACAATTCAAATATTAAGGGAGAGACTTTCTCCTTGTTTTCTTTCTCTTGAAAGAGACTTTCTCCTTATTTTTCTTTCTCTTTAAAGAGACTTTCTCCTTGTTTTTCTTTCTCTTGAATTTTTTGCAATAGATTTTCGCTTCAAATTAAACCAGCAACTTCTAAATCTCCATCCCTACTCTATCAACTTCCAACTCGCCATCACAACAAATACAGCAAACTTTAACATTCCTACCGCTACAACTACAAGAACTTGTTTTGAATTTAGAACATTACTATATGTTAAAGAGTTTAAATTTTATAGGAAAACCCTTTCATCTAAGCTTTGGGGTCTGTGGTTCCATGGTATCAAAACCAGGTTGATTGATAATTCTTTTATAATCTTCTGATTCTATCACTTAAATTATAACAAAAAAAACAAGTTGGGCCTGTGTTTAGATCTAACGGCACCTCTATGGGTCATTTAGCGAGAAAGTAAAATAACAGTTCTTGAAGGTGCTTTCAAAGAGCGAGCCCATTTTCTGTGGAATAAAATTCATTTTTAACGTCTATCTGGACTTCAGTTACTAATGTGCTTCAGAATTATTCTTTTTTCTTCATTCATGAGAACTCAAGATACTGTTTTGGTGTTAGTTCGTTCTAACATCTATGATATGTGAGAGGGTTTCAGTAATTCTCGCTCTTTCCAAAGGTAGATTGCTGGTTCGCCTTATTTTTTGTTCTTTTTATCCAGATAACCAATTTCTACTACAAGCAAAGAGACCGATCCCTCAGATACGTCATATGTTACATCATATGCAATTTAAAATAAACCCATATCTTTTAAATTTTAAATATTTCAGGAAGGATGACAGATCTTTCAAGTTTTGGGCTGCAAAGTCACAAACTAACTTGAATACAATGCAATTACCCAAACTAAGCCTGCTATAAAGTATAAGTAATATAGCAGGTCCCATAGCAAAAGAAACCCTGAGACTGCATTACGAGCCATGAAATGCATTATCATTAAAACTGGAAATCCATCCAAAGAACTAAACCATCAACTAACCATAGGCAATCTACAATCTTTTTTTTTCCCTGAAATTATGCAAACTTTTATTAGAGCTCCATAAAATCAACCAATATTAAGCTCCACAAAATCAGCCAAATTAAAATTGGGGAAACATCAAATAAATTTCCCTCAGATACGTTCAAATGCTTAAAATATAAAAACCAATCTCTTATTGTCCATTTCTTAAGCAAATTCAATGCCAAAATCATGTTTGAATATAAAGTTATTAATCATTCAGCAGAATTCCAATCCATTTTCACACATCCAAACTTTCTATTCAATGAAGCAAATAAGCATCATTCAAATACTTCCAACGAAATTCAAATCAATTTCAAGAATTGAAGTTTCATCCACACTTCACTTGCAAAACAGCAAGAATGACTTACAAGGCAGTGATTTCTTCTGAGAGAAGCTCATTTTCATCAACAGTATCAGATGACTGGTCTTTGATTTGAGCTCTTCCTTTACTCCTCCTTCCACTCCCTCCTGCTTTCTTCTTCTTCTTTGAAGCATGCCCCATTTCTTCACCAAACTTTTGATAACAAATTCAAACCTAACCCAATTATCATACAAATATATTTACACCTCCATCGCAATTTCATCCAGAAATAGATGA
Organism: Cedrela odorata; assembly: GCA_035584115.1. Lineage (NCBI taxonomy): Eukaryota > Viridiplantae > Streptophyta > Magnoliopsida > Sapindales > Meliaceae > Cedrela > Cedrela odorata. Next base: position 400,683 of record JAXCLQ010000007.1, on the reverse strand, counting down.
AAATTGATAAACGCAAAAAACCTTTCAGTTATTTCCCTCAGAACAAGAACTCAACAGCTAGAATTCACTTGTTTCTTGAAGTCTCAATGAAAATATAACCCAGAAATATACAGAATGAACTGTGAATCCTCCTTTAATATATATAGAGAGAGAGAGATCGGAGGATCTAAAGAACGTTACGAAAATGTATCATCAATAGTAGAATAAATAATAATAAAACAGGGAGAGATAACGAGAAAATAATAGGGTATTTTGACCAACTAGCCACGTTTAACAAGTTCATCTTATTTATAAATAAAATTTAATCTTGATTAAAAAAAATTAATTTTTAAATCAAATTATTTTATTTATAATATTTAATTTAAAATCTCTATTAAATAATTCTCGACGTTTAGTTAAAATTATTTACTAAATATCAAAAATCTCGATAATTGATAAAAAATTTCTATCATATATTAAGATTCCCTATATTTGACAAAAATATTTAACCAAACTTCTAGAATTTCATATTACAATATGAAATTTTAAGAATTTTTTAATATCTAAATTATTAATTATACAATTAAGAATAATTATTACATTTATGTTATATTTTAAAGTAAAAATTGATTATATATTTTGTTATAGTATGCACATGAATAAACTAAGTATGTTAAAATTTTATTATACAATTTGAATTTTTATATAATTGAGAATATATTTAAATTAGTATTACTTATTTTTGATAAATTAAAATTTTATTAGAGAGAATACACTAAATATAAATATTATGAAATGTTTCACATAGATAACTTGTTAATTTGTCAAAAATAAGAAATAAGTAACAATAATATAAGTATATTATCAATTGTTTAAATATTCAAATTGCATAATAAAATCATTCGTTTATTTGTGCCCACATTGAAAAAAATATATGATTAATTTTTTTTCTTTAAAATGTAATACCAATATAACAATTATTTTTAATTGTATAGTTGACAATGTTGATATAAAAAAAAATTCTTAAAATTTAATGTTATAATTTAGAATTTTTGACATTTGGTAAATATTTTCACTAAAATGTCGAGAATCTCGATATTTAACGAAAAATATTTATTAAACGTCGAGAATCTTAATGTTTAATCAAGTATTTTTGCCAAACATCAAAAATTTTGTTTTTTAATAGATTTTTTTTTATTAAATATTGAAATTTTCGATATTTGATTGATATTATTGTTCAAACGTTAATATTCTTGACGTTTGAAAGATATTATTGATTAGACATTGTAAATAAAGGTATTTCAGTCAAAATTTTGATTTTTTTAAAATTAAGTTTTATTTCTGCCTCTAACTATAAATAAATATAGGCTTATTAAATAAGCTATTTTGTCAAAAAATCGAAAATAATTTAAAGAGTATGTTAAATTTTTTTATTTAACTAGTTAAGTGAAAGCCAGTGGCGCTGATGCCGAAGGATAATGGCATAATCGTTATTAATATCATATTTCTTTATATATATATATATATATATATGAAAATTTCTTAAAATAAACATAAATAAATTTACCTAAATATCACTCTCATAATTTATTTATTAAACCGACCAAAAATCTTAATTTTGGATCAAAATGTTCTCAACTTAACAAAAATAAAGAAATTATTACTACATACTTCCACAGATAAAACTCTTTGAAAATTTTGCATCCTTAGTGGATATGTCTATAATTTGTTGATTTTTTATGCTCCAGTTATGTTTAGTGGTTGATTTGAGCCAAAAAAAATGTCCAATATTGCAGAAAAAACTGTGATTGAAATGAAGGTTTTGATCACATTCTCAATTTTGATCACAATTGCATTTGATCGAAATTAGAGTTTCAATCACATGCAATTGTGATCAAAAACCTAACCTATGGGTACTAATATACAATGTTTTAAAATTTTTACCTATTTTTATAATTTAGTCCCTATTTATCAAATTTTGAATTATTGCATTTTAGTCTCCCAAAAATGAAAAGTGAGAAAATCTTACAATTTAATTATCAAGAAACTTTATTGATTATATCTCTTATTTGTTTCCTAAATAATGCTATTGTGTTATGTTGAAACGGTGTCCAATTTTGAAAATTTTACATTTTAATCCATAGTTACTAGGGGTGACAATATGGGTTATGACACGAATTCAAAACAAATAAACAAATTCGTTTATTCATGTCACCCATTTAATAATTGTGTCGTATTCTTGTTTGAACTACCAAATTCGTTTATTCATTTAAAACATGAATAATAAACAAATAAACGAATCATAAACGAATTCTTGTCATAAAAGAATAAAATGATCTTTTCAATTCATTTAAGATTCGTTTAAGACATAAATCATGAAGGAATAAAAGGATTGTAAACGAATTCGTGCTATAAACAAATAAAATGATCATTTCAATTTGTTTATAATTCATTTATGATTTGTTTATTAATCGTGTTTAAACAAATCGTATCTAAATCACCCGTTTAATAAACAAATAGTATATATGTTTAACTTTTTTGACACAATTAATAAACGAATCATATTCGAATTCGCTGTTATTTGACATAACACGAACACAACACTACACAAATATGACACAATAATCTGAATTGCCACCCCTAATATTTACCACACTTTACAAATGTTGCATTCTGATTCCCAAAAAGTCTAAGAGTAGACATTCTTTAAATTGATCCTAAAAAATAATAATGTTTATCTCTATAATTCATAAATTGTTAATGACATTGTGTGGTATTTTGTCATAGATATGGTTGTTATTATTATCATAATTATTCTTTATGACGGATATTGGAAATTTTTATCAAAGGGAGAAGAGAAATATATTGACAAAGTAAAGGTTCAACCAATGTATGGAAAATATCAAGTATGAAGATTTTGTGAGTTTGATGTACATCACATTACATATAAATTTAACACAATACAATATTAGAATAAGAGCGATGTTTAGAGAGTGTACATACTCAAGTTTTAGACTTTTAGTGCTAGTAGAAATTACAAATGATTTTGAATTTAAGACCTTCTTAAGTACAAACAATAATCATCTTGTTGGTGTGAGGAGTTATATTCCGATATTGATTAGTGTGGACAACATAGTTGTTTAAGATCTTAATTATGAATGTAGCATAGAAGTCGGTAATAGAAGTAATAATCTACACTCGCTTTGTTCATCTAAGGACAACATAGTTGTTTAAGATCTTAATTATGAATGTAGCATAGAAGTCGGTAATAGAAGTGATAATCTACACTCGCTTTGTTCATCTAGTGGAAGCAACTAAATTAGTGATACAGTACCTGCAATGCAATTGGCATCTCAATACAAAACGATTGCTCAACATTATTCTCCATTTATGTATCATTTAGTACCGCATTTCTCTCCACTTTACCACAACAAAAATGATTATGGTAGATATTCTCCATATCACAACATCGACCCTATAAGTGATTATTATAACAGTGAATTGGTCATTCAAGAATCGATCATTGAAGACATTAATATTCAAGAACTGATCATTGATGAGGCAACATATGGACTAAATGGTGTTTGTTCTAGTCCAAGTCAAATAAGCATATCAAGGGTTCATGAATATAACATTACATCAGCATCAACCCATACAACCAAGTTGCCTTATATTCCACCTTCATTCAGCATCGCGGTCGATGTAGTTTTCAAGTCCTTCATCCGGCGATGTATATATGGATGATATAAGTATGATAACGTTAAAAAAAACATTTTGAGTTCACAATTTACAAGTCTACAACAAATCAGTTCGAAGCAAAATACGTAGTAGATTAATGTAAGTGGTAAGTTTGGACAATTAAGACTAATACAGATACATATTTTTGTGTTAATCGTATGGACACATTTCTTAGTTGACAAACCGATCTCTTAGAAGGTGGGCACCATTAAGCAAGCAATTGACTAATTGGTGAAGCTATAAAGGACAAATTTGGAGATTCTAATAGGATTTACACTTCAGGGAATCAGCACATACGATAGTTGTTGGAAATCTAACAAAATCGTTTGCATTTGTCGTTTTACTGCCATGTGATGGAAGAAATAAACCTGGTACAACCTTATTCACTTGTTTAATTTATGTGTTTAATCAATTTGGGTTAAAATGTAAAATTAATATTTGATCAATTTGGATTAAAATATAAAATTAATATGTTTTTCATTTGTCATACCTAGTACAACACCCACATTGAAAAAGATGACAACGATAATTTCTTATACTTTTTATGGTTATGGGCATATTAATTTGAGGTTTTAATTCAGCTATTAGGATAATTATTGCCATTGATGACACCTTCTTGAAGGGGACATATAGGGAGACTATATTTATCACGGCCGCTTATAATAAAATGATCAAATTCATCCATTGGCCTTTAAGGTTGTGGATTCTAAGAACGATATATCATGAGAATGGTTTTTTTCTGATACTTAGGCAATTAGAGTAGTATCAGATTTGATATTTGTATTAGAACTTGTAATAGTATCGAGAAAGGGATAGGTACAGTATTTATTGAACCATCCCATTGATTCTGTACTTATCATGTTTAAGAAAATGTTAAGGAGAAATACAAGATAAAACAACGAAAGATGAGTACATTCGTGCCAGACTATTTCTTTTGTAAAGAAAACGTATCGAATAAGCGAGTTCAGCAAATATATAATAAAATTACGAGCTATGCATTAGTAATTTGCAAATTATTTAGAGATGGAATTTGGATTTGTTGGGTAAGCTTGATCTCATTTTCTTATATGAAATGCTTGCAAATTATTTAAAGATGGAAGTTGGACTTGTCGGGTAAGCTTGATCTTATTTTCTTACTTGATATGACATGAGTATATTTTTCAAGTTTGGTTAATCTTGTATACAATGAGCATTCACCTTGTTAGTGTATTAGTATTAATGTACTTTACAACTAATTTTACGTTAGAATTTTGATTTTTTGGATTTAGACTTTGTAAATTCATGATTTTCTGCCTTTTGGACAAATAAGTAAAGGTAGAAGGTTTTCTTTCTTTACTTTTCTTTTATTTCCCTTCATTTTGATTTTGATTTTCATTCTTAGATACCAACCATGACTAGTTCCTCCACCGCCATTCCCTAGGTTCTACAACCCCCAAAAACAAACAAACAAAAATATCAAACACTTGTATATTTATTTTTTATTATTATATTTTTTTCATGTCTGTCTTCTATTGACTATTATGATTTTGTATTTTGTATTTTTTTGCATAATTTTTTTATGTTTTAGGCTTTGACTAAGATTTCTTGCATCACCTTTAGAAGGAGCTTCTAAACTAGCAAGTCAACCTTCCTTCTGGTTTCAAACATAAGGTTATCAATATTTTACATATGTACCTCTCTCTCTCTCTCTCTCTCTCTCTCTCTCTCTCTCGTTCTTCCTTTTTCTAACATTCCTTTGATTTATGGCAAGACATAAATTTAGGATCTTGTTCGTCATAATGTTTTTGGTTTAGTTTCAATTTTATTATGTTTGTAGACTTAACTAAATGGGTTTAAAAATGCTAATATTTTTTACTTTTATTTTATTTTTTAGATTATATTTTTTGTTGATGTAGCAAAAATTCATCTGAGAGTTCTGCGCACCAGCAATAATCTTTTTTACTTGTTTCGATATTGTTTTACCTGAAATTATAGCAAGATCTAAGAAGTAAAGTCGGTGGTCCAACGAAAATCCTTCGATACTTAAGTCAGAGTTCTACTTTTATTTTGAGAGTTGAGAAAAAGAAAGATAATGGCAGTGTTAACTTATGCAAAATTAGATTGAAGTGCTAGTGCGTACCTGATTGTCCTTAGTTACCTTTTTATATCTCACTTTTTGCTAAGTCTCTTAAATTTGTTGCGATTCTTGTAGAATTTAGAAATTATAATCTCAAATGCATTCAGATTCAAGGGATCACGAAAACTTAATTTTATAAGTATCAGTATTCTAAAAATTACAGAATCTTGAGCTTTTCTTGCAGAATACATCTATTAGGCCATGAATTCTTATTACGGAATAATTTAGAAAGAAATTGTAAAGAAACTGAATTATTTGTTAATACACAATTGTTGAGAAATCTTGGAAGTCTTTGCCTAAGACCTTTTTATTTACTTAAAATGGTCTTGGATTTAATCGTATGCCTGAGACCTTCGCTATGTTGCAACCGAAACCCTTATAATCGAAGAAGTTTGCGGAATTCATATTTAGGCCTAAGATCCTCTATTAAGTTTGGGAAATTTCGGCCTTTACCGTACCCGAAATCCTTATCATTTTATGGTCAGGCTCCCCTAAGCTTGAGCTAAGCTTGAATTTCCTTTATCTTTTGTGGGACTTTAGCTTAGGTTCTATATCATCCATTTAGCAGCCTAAAGCCTATTGAGTTTTACTTATGTCTCAGGCTATTTCCTAAACATCAAGCTTCCTAGTTTTAAGTCAAATAGTAACTGTTTGACAAAAACTAAAGGTTTTAATTTGAAAAAACTGGCCCACACGCAAACATTAAATGTTCTACTCGAATTTCATAAGCCCTCATCTGAGTATCAACCTTTAGTTGGTTTACCAGGCAATATCGCTTCAGGTCCCAAAAGATTTATTTTGCTCTCATCATTGTTGCTCTTTTTCATATTCTGATGATTATCTTTTAATATTTTATCCATCGTGGCTTTATTTCATCCCTTCATCTCTTTATTGAATCAACGGTTATGGTTCCTCATTCTCCTAAATCTCATTTTCATTGTCTTCATTTGTATTTTCTTTACATTTAAACTTTCCTAAGACTTTCTATTGCAGCAGAAGAACCTAGAAAAACAAACTCTAAGTTTAATCATTATGTTGCTATTGTCTCTAAGAATGACGATAATCGACTCGGAACAAAACACTTAAGTTCTATATTCCAATTTTCAGTTCCGTCTTTATTTTGGATTACAAGCTTCAACTTGCTTTATCAAAGTAGTTTTCATTATAATCTATAACTCCTTTCTGATTGCACCATTACTGCTTTTGTTCTAAACTATAACCCTCTTCTTACCATACCAAGACCGTTTTCATTCTGGACTATAACTCTCTTCTCGATATAAACAGCCTCGCTAAGAACAAGATTTTTTGGGAGTCTTAGGTGATTGTTCTTTGTTCGAGTTACTTCTTCATTTCAACCAAAACCAGTAAGTCCTCATATTCTCTAAACTTCTCTTTTTTATCAATTTTTGGATATTTATTGTTTGAGGCAAACATTAGATAGCTTTCTAGAGTTTTAGATTGTAGGTAAATTTTCACAAGTTGTTGATGATCCTGAGCATTTCTTGATAGTTTATTTTTCCCTCTTATGAACAAAAATGAGTTCTATTTTAAGTGATAATAAAACTGCTTTCAGAGGAAACAACTATGAAGAAGAAATGGTCATTGTCTCTGCTCTCCCTCTTGTCTTTGAGACAAAGGAGCGTATAATACATTTTGAGGTAGACTGGCTTCCTTTCACCATCACTAAATCAAATCTGGAAACTTATACCTATTGTTACAACATTCTTGATGGCATTTATCTTAAAATTCCCGAGGCAAATAAACTTCTTAACTGGCCACCTAATGGTGAAATTTCCTTTAACGAAGAACTGTTTCACCTTGGAGTTAGACTCTCACTTCAAGGCTACTTTACTAGGATTTTTGAATCCTTTAGCATTGCCCCTTATCAGCTGAACCTCAACAGTTGGAGAATCTTGTATGATCTGTTCATTTTGTGGAGTCAAATTTCAGATTCTGCTCCTACGATTGAAGAAATTAAATATATGTACATATTAAAGATGAACCTAGTAAAGAATCATGGGTGGTACTATCTTCAAACCCGACCTGAAAAATGTAATTCTATAACAGAAAATCCATAATGTAATAAGGATTGGAAGAATAAATGATTTTTTTGTCAGTGGTGAATGAAATTCTGACAATAACATTCAGGTGTCTAGACTGTTTTGGGATGCAATCACCTAGAGTGATTTACTTGAGTTCTCTACTCAAAACTTGGAAAGGGTTGAGATGGTCAGATCTTCGACATCCAGCCAAAAACTCTTCTTTTAATGCTGACCTGATCTCATCATGTCTTGTGAATTTTTAAATCTCCAAGGGCCATTTGTCCTCAGAAAAAGCCCAAGTTGGTAAGTAGTCTTTTCTTCTTTTTCTCCTATGTTTAATTATAATAGTTGACCTTGATATTACCTTCTTTTGTTGTAGGAAGATGGCCTCAAAGAAGCCAATGCAAAATCCTCTAGACGCACTAAGGAAGTTGGTGAAGGGCCAAAAAGTTGAGAAGGCTCCTCAGGCCCCTAAGACTGAGGTTGGGTTTTATGCCCTTAGGGGCATGGCTGTGATGTTTGCTCCCCAAAATATTGCTAGGATTTCTAGTTTTGACAGAGCTTTAACTTCTATCCAAGGAGTTGAGATCCGAGGTGACCTGCCACCTCCTTCTGCCCTCAAGGTAGATAAAGGGAAAAGCAAAATGAAGGTTGTAGTAGTGGATAAGGATGATAGGCAGAGAGGGAAGAAGAAGACACCAGCTCAGGGTGCTAGTAGAAGCTCTCCTTCCTCTAACTTGTCCCTGAGGACCTCCCACAAAATAAAAAAGAGTTCTTCGCCCACTTTCTCCCCTGCATTAACCAATAGGCAATGTGCATTTCATCTGAGTACTTAGACACCCTCTTGGTTACTATCCTAGGGGATTCTAAACTACTGTTGAGATAGCTGAGTCAAAAAAGTTGACACTTGCTTTGCTTTTTCAGGAAAAGATATTCTCTATCTTTTTTAACAATTTACTATTGTAATGATTTGCTTAAATGCAATATGCCATTGTTGTTGTCACATACCGGTAAATCAGTATCGTGATGGCATAGAGGTAAGAATATCCTACCTCTATAAGCCTCAGACAAAAACCTGTACATGTAAACTGTAAT